>JAVKPL010001196.1:0-163238 GCA_032173675.1 Gastrolobium villosum | reverse complement strand
CTTTATCATATCAATTAAATGCATGCATTGTAGAGAAACAGATCAAGTTCTAGAGTGTTACCACAGTGAAGCCTCTCAAGAATAAAAATTACTGTTTAGGCTCAAACCTCACAGGCTATGATCTCAAACTAGACTCTTAAAAAGAATATCAGGTATATCTTGTATTCTAGCACACAATTCAGACAAACGAGCAATCATAAAATCTACTCATGCCTAAGTGACATCATGCCAGAAATTTCACAAACTTAATGTACTTCCTAAGATGAACTCAATCAAGTGCTAGGGAAGCAAAACCTAAATCTGAGATTATCAGCGAGCATATTCCAAAAAAATTTAAAATTTTGCTGAATTTTAAGGAGCAGATCAACTATAACAAAGACAGACAGTTAAAAATGGGAGTAAACTAGTTCGAATATCTCCCCTGAAATGAAGTGTAGTTCCACAATTGCAGCTATAGTGCATGATCAGGGCAAAACCACCATTCCCAGATTTTAATTGATGTCCCCAGCAATAACTAAGTCATCAAAAAAACACACATCATTAACATAAATGTATCAGCAAAACAGTGAAAAATAAACAAATCCATAAAGTAGCAGTGACCCTAACAAGATCCTAATGGTCATCAAAAACATCAAAAAGGAAAAATAAAAATAAAACTAAAATGCTAACAAAAATAAGAGAGAAAAGAAAAGAAAAATCCAGCGATCACTCCTCCATGGTATGCTGCTGGAAGGAGCTAGGAGGATCTGCTGGATCAATCCCCATCTTTAGGCACATGGCCTTCATCATAGCATGCATCTCAAGGATGATGGGAGAATCCTCATAAAGTGGCTGGCGAGAGGAGGATGAAGCTGAAGATGCCGGAGGTGCCGGAGGTGCCTGAGGTGCTGGAGGATCTTGGTGTTCTGGAGGGGGTATAGGAGGGGCTTGCCTATTTAAAAGCCATGCTGCATGCTTTTCTGACTCTTTGTAATAACTCCCCAAGGCAATCTTAGTCATAGGCTTTTCAGCCTTCACATCTAACGGCTCAGAATCGGGGATTTCTACCCCAGCTCGAATGCATAAGTGAGAAATCAAAGAGCTGTGAGCCAACAGACTGTTGTCCTTGCTCTGAGTGATAAGATGGACAATTCTGTCAGAAAGGATGGCAGCTATGTTCAAATTCCTATCTCCCATCAGCACATAATACAGAACTGCCCTCTCAACATTTACATCGCTCTTGTTTGTAGATGGGATAACAGTAGCATTCACAAAAGTGTGCCAACTGATGGCCTCACCAGTAAGGCAGAGTCTGCTGAACTTTTCAGGTACATTGGTGAGACCCTGTCTAAATTTCCACTCAGAGAATGGACTGGTAATCCTCTCTCTGATCTCATCAGCAATAATAGGCATCTCTTCCCTGTAATATTCTCTCCCTTCTGAAGGTTGCATCATGTTGAAGAGTCTGACGAATTCACACTCAACATTTGGATTGTATGAGGTTTGTAGGAACTCCTCAATTGTTCTAGCATCAAAAGGGACTTCTTTTCCTCTCACCCAGCTCTTGCGGGTGGCATTTACAGTTTCCTTGTCAGCATTAGCTAAAAATTCTCTCAGAATTCGCCCTGAACTGTCTTGTGGAAAGGTCACTAATGTTCTCCATCGTCTCCTACCAACAACTGCATAAATTTCATCAAAGAGCAGAAGATTTCCCATATCAAACCCCCTTTCCTTTATCACATTTTTATCCTTCAGCTTATTCTCATAGTAATCTTGCTTTTCTGCAGACAGAAACCTTTTGGAGTCAAAATTAGTGCGGGGTCTCTTAGCAGAAGACGACCCTTCAGTACCCTTTTTGGCTTTAACAATCCTTTTTTCCTGAAAATCAGAAAAGTCCCCAATACAGTAGAGTACCAAATATTATCAGCAAAAGAATTCAATTCAAATTGATGACAATATTCAGATCAATTCCCAGATTTATTTTCAACCATCAACCCATATCAACAGATCCAACCCCCATTAATCATGTGAATCAGCAATTGCACAAGGACAATATATTTTATCATTACTAACACTGAGCATTATCATTGAACAATTTTCATTACACGAAATGCTAATGCATATTCTCAGTGAAAGTCAATCAGCAAACAAAACAATCTCAATGTGCATTTTTATCAACATTTACTCCAGCAATGTATATCAACATGCAAATTCTCAGTAAAAATAATAATAAAGGGATTACCTTTTCTCCAGCCATTTGGGAAAATTTTAAAATTTTCAGTAAATGTGCCCAAGCAATTGGCCAAAATTCAACCAACGAATGTTCAAATCAATTTGCCCAACGTCAACGAATGGTGGAGTTGTGGAGAAGATGACAATGAAAGCAAGGGAGGTGGTGGTTCGAGAGGATGCGGTGGCTGAAGGATGGGATATTCGGCGGTGGTGGTTCAGTGGTGGTTTGTGGGTGGATGGTGGAAGATGGTGGTGGTTGATTGTGGTTCGTGGTGGTTCGGCGGTGGCTGAAGGATGGAGAGTGGTGGTTCGTGGTGGCTGTAATGGTGGTTGGAGAAGATATGGAAGAGAGAGCAGGAGAGAAGAAGAGGGAAGGGGGAAAGGGTCGCAGCGCTGGGAAAAGAAAAATAGGGTTTTAACTTAAACCCGTTCTACGCTTGAAGCGTAGAGTTCTACGCTTCAAGCGTAGACTCACTGTCCCAGCCGTTCCAAATTCTCAATCTACGCTTCAAGCGTTGGGTTCTACGCTTGAAGCGTAGACCCACTGACTTCACTAATTTCCTGCGCTGAGCGTAAAAACCTACGCTTACGCTCACTCACTGACTCTTTACTACGCTCCCTACGCTTGGAAGCGTAGACCCACTGTCTCATTAATCTACTCTACGCTTGAAGCGTAGAGTTCTACGCTTCAAGCGTAGACTCACTGACTTCACTATTTTCTCTCAAACTTTATTAACTTAACTTACCTAAAAATATGCAGTAAAAATAAAAATAAAAATGCTGGGTTGCCTCCCAACTAGCGCGTGTTTAACGTCCCGAGCCTGACGGTTACCTCTTTAAGTCTCAATGGATTTAAGGTGCAGGGCCACAATCTGCTTCACCACTGGTCCTCCGTGAAAGAACTTCAGCCTAGAGCCATTGACCTTGAAAGGTCTGTCTTCATCCATGGGAGATATTTCAACAGTGCCATATGGAAAAGCCTTTTTAACCACAAAAGGACCTGTCCACCTGGATTTCAACTTTCCTGGAAAGAGCTTCAGTCGGGAGTTGTACAACAACACCTGTTGGCCAGGCTCAAATTCCTTGTGGACAATCTTGCTATCATGGTACTTCTTGGCCTTTTCTTTGTATATTCTGGCGCTTTCAAAGGCAGAATTCCTGAACTCATCAAGCTCTAACAGTTGAAATTTTCTCTTCTCAAGAGCTACTGTGGCATCAAAGTTCAAGAATTTAATAGCCCAAAAGGCTCTATGTTCAAGCTCCACAGGTAAGTGACAAGCTTTCCCATACACAAGCTGATAGGGAGACATTCCTATTGGAGTTTTGTATGCAGTTCGATAGGCCCATAGTGCATCATCTAATCTCTTTGACCAATCCTTCCGAGAAATGCTAACAGTCTTTTCAAGGATTCGCTTCAGTTCCCTGTTGGAAACTTCCACTTGGCCACTAGTCTGTGGATGATAAGGTGTAGCAACCTTATGCCTGACACCATACTTGGCCAACAGATTCTCAAACTGCTTGTTACAAAAATGAGAGCCTCCATCACTTATGATTGCTCTCGGCACACCAAACCTGGTAAAAATGTTCTTCCGCAGAAAATTCACAACCACTTTGGCATCATTAGTAGGAAGAGCTGCTGCCTCAACCCACTTAGAAACGTAGTCAACAGCTACCAAAATATATTGGTTGGAATAGGAAGATGGGAATGGTCCCATGAAGTCAATCCCCCATAAATCGAATAATTCTACCTCCATAATAGTGTTTAGAGGCATCTCATCTCTACGGGAAATGTTACCCGTTTTCTGACATCTTTCACACTTCTCAACGTATTCTCTTGCATCCTTGAAAAGTGTAGGCCAATAGTAACCACTTTGCAACACCTTTTGAGCAGTTCTATTACCACCAAAATGGCCACCATAATCAGAATTGTGACAATGCCATAAAATTTCTTTGATTTCCAACTCCGATACACATCTTCTCAAGATTCCATCAACACATTGGAAATAAAGAAATGGATCATCCCATACATACCTCCTTGCATCATACAAGAACTTTTTCACTTGTTGCTTTGTGAAATTAGGAGGTATTTTCTTGATCACTTTAAAGTTGACAAAGTCAGCAAACCAAGGCTCCACATGCAAAGCAAAAATTGGCTTCTCAAACAATTTTAAAGAAATTGTAAGAACTTGTTCATCAGGAAAAGAATCGTTGATCTCTATAGCAGGATCATCTTGCAGGCTCTTCTCTTGAATTCTTGACAAGTGGTCAGCAACTTTATTCTCCATCCCCGACTTGTCTTTTATTTCCAAATCAAATTCTTGGAACAACAACATCCACCTTAGCAGTCGTGGTTTGGCATCTTGTTTAGAAATCAAGTATTTTATAGCCGCATGATCAGTGAAAATGATTGTCTTGGCACCAAGGAGATATGGTCTAAATTTATCAAGTGCATAGACCACAGCAAGCATCTCCTTCTCCGTTGTTGCATAATTCACTTGTGCTTCATTCAGAACCTTGCTGGCATAATAGATAACATGCAACAGTTTGTTTCTTCTCTGCCCAAGAACAGCACCAATAGCAAAGTCACTAGCGTCACACATCAACTCAAACGGCATATTCCAATCAGGAGATATCAAAACAGGAGCAGTAGTGAGCTTTTCCTTTAGCAAATTAAATGCTTTAAGGCAAGCATCATCGAAAACAAACTCATTGTCTTTCATCAGAAGTTGGCTTAGTGGCTTGGCAATTTTAGAGAAATCCTTGATGAATCTTCTATAAAAGCCAGCATGACCAAGGAAACTTCTCACTCCATTAACATTAATTGGAGGAGGTAGTTTTTCAATGAGCATCAGCTTCGCTTTATCTACTTCTATACCATCCTTTGAAATTTTGTGTCCAAGCACAATGCCTTCTTGAACCATGAAGTGACATTTCTCCCAGTTGAGAACCAGATTTGTCTCTTGGCATCTTCTCAGCACTTTAGACAAATTGCCTAAGCAATCATCAAAACAAGAGCCAAAGACAGAAAAGTCATCCATGAATACCTCCAAGAACTTTTCCACCATATCAGAAAAAATTGATAACATGCATCTCTGAAAAGTAGCAGGTGCATTGCATAACCCAAACGGCATCCTCCTATAGGCAAAAACGCCAAAAGGACAAGTGAATGTTGTCTTCTCCTGATCTTCAGGAGTCACTGCAATTTGATTATAGCCACTGTATCCATCTAGAAAACAATAATAAGAGTGACCCGCCAACCTTTCCAGCATTTGATCCACAAAAGGAAGAGGAAAATGGTCCTTCCTTGTTGCTTCATTAAGCCTTCTATAGTCGACGCACATCCGCCAGCCAGTAATTGTCCTGGTAGAGATTAACTCATCCTTATCATTCTTCACCACAGTGACACCCCCTTTCTTAGGCACGGTTTGCACAGGGCTTACCCATGCAGTATCTGATATAGAATAAATCATGCCTGCATCAAGAAGTTTAACAACTTCTTTTCTCACTACTTCTTTCATCATGGGGTTTAATCTTCTGAGGCTGCCTTACCGGTTTGATATCATTCTCCATGAGAATTTTATGCGTGCAGAAGGAAGGACTTATACCCTTTAGATCAGCAATGGACCATCCTAAAGCAGTCTTGTGCTCTAGAAGAACTTGTTTCAACTTCTTCTCATCATCAGCAGATAACCCGTTATTTACAATCACCGGGTATGTCTCATTATCCCCCAGAAACATGTACTTCAGAGTAGTAGGCAACTCCTTAAGATCAACTTTAGGAGCACCTATTTCCTTGTCAGATTCCTTATGCTCAAGGAACTCATCAGCAGCCTTAATATCCTCCTCAAAAGGGATATGATCTCGCTCTTGCAATTCAACAGTCAATTCTTGCAAGGGAGTTTTATCTTCATGTACCACCTCTTCTAAGACATTAATTTTGAAACAAACACTATCATCATATGGTCTTTTCATAGCATCAAAGACATTGACAGTAATTGTGTCATCATTCATTCTTAACACCAGCTTTCCTTGCTCCACATCAATCATAGCACGAGCTGTGGCCAGGAAAGGTCTACCCAATATGAGAGGCATTTCATTTTCCACTTCCATATCAAGCACAATAAAATCAGCCGGAAAGATGAACTTGTCAATTTTCACAAGGACATCTTCGACTATACCACTTGGCTTCCTTAAGGATCTATCAGCAAGCTGAAGAGAAACCAAAGTAGGCTTCAATTCAGTAATCCCCAAGGCTTTACAGACAGATAAGGGCATCAGATTAATGCTCGCCCCCAAATCACACAAAGCTTTGCCAATCTTTGTATCACCAATTTCGATTTCAACGTTGAAGCTTCCAGGATCACGAAGCTTAGGAGGAAACTTCCTAGTAATAATAGCGCTGCACTTCTCAGTAAGTGCAACTGTCTGACACTCTTGTAGCTTATGCTTCCTGGAGAGGAGATCTTTCATGAATTTTGCATAATTTGGCATATTAGCCAATGCTTCAGCAAACGGAATGTTCACATGCAACTTCTTGAAAATCTCAAGGAATCTGTCATAGCTTTTTGCCTTCAATTCTGGCTTCAACCTTCCAGGATAAGGTGCCATTTTCATAAGGTACTCTTCACTGAGCTCAAACTTCTCTTTCGGAAGAGTAGATTGCTCATTCCGATTATCAGCCGGTTTCACTATTTCAGGAGACTTTTCAGCTTCTTTTTCAGACTTCTCCACCTCTTCAACCTTCTCTTCCTCTTCTACCTCAACTATAGGTTTTGATGGGGATGCCACCACTTTACCGCTTCTAGTTGTAATTGCCATACAACTATCCTTGGGATTGGTAGTAGTATTGCCAGGAAAGGTACCTGGTGCTCTATCAGACAGCTGTTGGGCAAGTTGACCAACCTGATATTCCAGGTTCTTGATTGAAGCCTTGGTATTCCTGGACTCAGCTCTACTTTCCTCAATGAAAGCATTGGTACTTTTTTGATTAGCCTTACTCTCTTCCATGAAAGCGTTAGTACTTTGTGCTAAAGTTCCCACTAAACGCTCCAAATCAGAAGGCTCTCTTTGTGGAATAGGTGGTGGCTTTAGATAGTTATCAGACTTCATATCTAAGCCAGTACCTTGATAATTCTTCCTTTGGTAGCTATTACCGCCAGCAGAGTTATTCTGATTTCTTGAAAAGTTTTGCTGATTAGGGCGCTGGTCATACCAAATGCCATTCACTTGCACCTGTTGAGAAGAATCTGAAGACATCAGTGTAGGACAAGCATTGGTGTCGTGATCTTCATGACAGTATTCACAGTCAAAACCAACTGCATTAGCTTGAACTTTAGAAAGCTGCATCCTCTCAAACTTTGCATTCAGATTAGACATCTGTTGAGATAGCAACTTTTGCTCTGCCAGCATTGCATCATTATCACTGAGTGGCACTACTTCCCTTCTTCCCATCCTTGAAGATGTCTCATTCTCATTCTTAGCTAACTTGTCAATCAGATGATATGACTCAGAAGCTAGCTTATCACCCAAAGAACCGCCTGCTGCAGTATTGATAACCAGTTTCGTTTCCGGCAGGCAACCATTGAAAAAGATTCTCACCTGATCGCCTTGAGATAGGTTATAATGAGGAACCTTTCTCATGAGGGCCTTGAATCTATTCCAAGAGGCGCAGATGGTCTCTCCCATAAGTTGTTTGAAAGACGTGATATCATTCACCATGTTGTTGTATTTCTCCATGGGGAAGAACTCTGCAAAGAACTTCTCAGACAAGTTCTCCCAAGAAATGATGCTATCCGCAGGTTGTCTTTCCACCCAATCAAGAGCTTTTCCCTTAACAGAAAAAGGAAAAAGTCTCAATCGTATTGCATCATCAGAAACGTGTGGAGGCTTTGTGGAGTCACAGATTCTTAAAAATCTGTCAACGAATCTGTGAGGATCTTCATTATCCTCTCCTCCATATTTTTCTCTCTCAGCCAGCTGAATGATGTTGGACTTGAGCTCCCATTGATTGTTCCCAAGTTCAGGTGGAACAATTCCAGCATTGGGCCTGTTAAAGACAGGCGTGAGAATGGTGTTCATGCGAGGATCAGCATTTTGATTTGGAGCAGCCATCTCTGGTATCTCAAGTGGTAGGTTTTCAGTTACTTGAGTAGTAGTTGTCTGTGCTCTTTTTCTCTCCTTCTCCTTTTGAGCAATTCGTTCGCTTTTCCTTAGAAAAGCACTGCCTTGCATACAACTTCAGAGAAAAGATTAGTAGCACAGATGCAAAAACAAAAATAAAATAGAATAAAATAAAAACAATTTAATCTTTAAAAATCAAGATTAATTGATTTTAGAAAAACACTCCCCGGCAACGGCGCCAAAAACTTGACGTGGCTCGGCAAGTGTACCGAATCGCGCAAGTAATAAGTAGTAAGTAAGGTCGAATCCACAGAGAGTGTATCTAAATCAATTAAACTATTCCTTTGAAGATTAAATATTCCAAGAGATTTTTGACACGAATGTCAGGATTGTGTGGAAATTTAAATTGTAAAATAAAACGTATTTTTGCTCTTTTTGATTATTTGAAAATCAACAACGATGAAAGTTTGGAAATCTATGAGAAAACGCTGCAGTTAGAGAACACTTACCAATGATCCCCACCTTTTACTCTGGATTAAATTTATTAATATATAATATATATATCGCAAAATTTAGATAATTATCAGATAAAAATATCAGTAGTTAATTCTCAATCCCTTGAAGAATTAACCCTTTAACCCCATATAAAACCCTAATTCCTTGAGGTGCCCTATATGAAATTAAGCATAAAGCTTGATAATTAAAACATCTACAATATGAATTATGTCTATCCCTAGATCATGTTCATACCGTCGTTCTACCCCCTTTCTGGATTAACCACCGCAGATTCCTCTTGTTGGCTCTAATCCTCAAATTTACTATTAATTACTAGATTGATCAGATCTAATAATAACAATAACAATACAACCAGAGTAGAACGAAATTCAAAGGATATATATATAAATATAAAATCAATCCATTGTATCAGGGGTTCACAAGGGTTCGTGACCCTAACCACAACAAAGGGGTTTAGCTAGACATAGTCATGTTTGCTAAACAACAATTTCTCATAAAAATAGAAGAATTACAGAAATGTAGAAGAAGAAGATGTTTTTCTCTCCAAATCTCCAGAATCCTTGCCTCCTCTGATTCAGAATGACCAAATATGTCTTTTAGGGTTTTCTTTTGCCCTTTTATACTCCCTATGGACCTTCTTTTCTCGCAACTGACATTTGTCCAATTCACATCCTACGCTTGGAGCGCAGGATCTACGCTCCAAGCGTAGAGATACTGTCTGATTTTTCTTGGCTACGCTTCAAGCGTAGGATTCTATGCTTGAAGCGTAGACTCACTGCCTGGGTCTCCTCCTACGCTCCAAGCGTTGATTTGGACGCTCCAAGCGTAGAGATACTGTCTGATTTTTCCCTGCTCCTTTATTTGACCTTTTTCTCCTATAAAAACAAAGAATTTAAGTGAGAGAGTGTCTGAACAAGTTTTATTCAATAATTTCACAATATATACACCTTTATACACAATTTTAGATCTGATTCAATCCTTTTTGATCTATAAAAGCATATATGCTGGGAGCATATCAATGATGAGTGGAGTAGTGATGCATGTTTTGTTTCAGTGTATCATACATGTCATTTCAGTTTATGGATTTATTTGGCAAGTGAAGTTGTAATATGTAAACATTTGTAGTTTAATTAAAGTTGTAAATGTAAATGTAATCCAGTATTGTAAATGTACCATGGATGTATGTAATATGATGTAAGGGCTTTAGGCCTATTGTAGGTTTATGATTATCTGCATTATGGTTTATGCATGAAATTGAATGTTAGTGATTGAAACTATAAAGGACTTGAAAGTAAATTGTTTATGTTTTAAGTGTATATTGGATTGGGTTGTAAGTGCCCCAAGGCGTTGTTGGTCCTTGTGTGTGCCACCCATTGGATTTTTCTGGATTTCAGGTGTATTAGTAGTGTTAAACAGCTTGTGCAAATTTGGGGATTTTAGGAAATACAAAGGAAACTCTGGCGAATTTTCTGTAGAATTGGCAGTTTTTGGGTGAACTTTGGGAGAGCGTATCTCTCTCCATAGTGGTCCGATTGGAACGTGTCATACGCCATTTTGAAGCTTAAGATGTCCCCTACGTTGTGTCAAAAGCCTAGGTTCATTGGTGGTGTGCGCAGCCCATGGGGGCTGTTGTCATATTCTGCCCTGTTCTGTCCTGTTTAGTGGGCAGATTTGAAGCAGTTTTGGGAAATTAATTCCTGCTTCGTTACTTGGTCAAATTAAGCATACGATATATCAAATCGAAGTTTGAGGTGTCTAGTTTATGGTGTAAAAGTTTGAGAGTCATTGGCCGGGCGGTTAGGTGCAGTTTATTCCGGGAAGTTTGGAGATTTTAGGCTATTTTGGGGTTGGTAGGCAATGTTGTTTGTCCGACTTCAAACGGTGATAACCGGAGCTCACGAGCTCGGAATCGAGTGTGTGATAGCTTGTTAGAAAGGTAAGTGAATAAGGAAAAAAGATAACCTTGAGTTTAAGTTTGGATTTTTATTTTGGGTTCATAGAAAAATAAATTGGCAAATCCGGTTAAGTGGTAAAAACGTAAAAGGTGAGGAATTGGCTAAGTGGGTTTATGGGAACCCCTTAGTATCTTGTATGTGATAAAATAAAGTGTATACATAGTTAAGAAAGTCTTCCGCTAGTGTTTCATTTACGGTTACAGCTTTTTATTATTACGCTTTATATACTTTTACTGTTCGCGTAATAATCGGAAAAAGTTTATTATCATTTTTATAAATGAATTGTTGTGATTGTAACTGCGCTTAATATCATAATTAATGTTAACAATACCGGTACATAACGGCTGTTACAAACATCATCAACTTTCTTTTCTAATTCTTCAACCACTTGTTCTTCTTCTATTGCTTTAGTTGTATCTTGCAATAATTCTTCTTCTAATGACTCCAATTTCATCAATGGTTGGAGTATCTCATCAACTGTTGCAAGTACTACATCATTAATCACATCAATCTTGAAGCAATCTTCTCCGTCAGTTGGATGTTTCATAAATTCAAGAACATCAATCGTTACAGTTTCTTCATTAACTCATAACATCAGCTTGCCTTGCTCAACATCAATCATAACCCTTGTAGTGGCTAAGAAAGGTCTTCCGAAGATCATAGGAACAGTGGCATTTTCCTCTATATCAAGGATGACAAAATCAATAGGAATGATGAATTTGTCAACCTTTACCAGTATGTCCTCTATGATGCCATAAGCTTGTTTTGTAGAGCGGTCAGCCAATTGCATTATTGTCTTGGTTGGCTTTACTTCAGTGATCCCCAGTTTCTTGATCATAGATAGTGGCATCACATTGATGCTGGCACCGAGATCACATAGAACGTTATCTACTTTCACATTGCCTATGTTGCATGGAATGCTGAAGCTTCCTGAATCTTTAAGATTTTGAGGCAACTTTTTCTGGATAATGGCAATGCATTCCTCTGTCAGAGTCACCGTTTCACATTCCTGCAGCTTATGCTTTCTTGACAGTAGATCTTTCATGAACTTCGCGTAATTGGGCATGTTCTCCAAGGCTTCAGCAAACGAGATATTGATTTGCAGCTTCTTGAAAATATCAAGGAACCTGGAGTACTGTTGCTTTTGAATTTCTTGTTTAAGCCTTTGTGGATATGGAATTCAAGCATAAGGTGAGAGATCTAAGGGCTTGTCTTGCCTTTCTACAGCTTTCTTCTTCTCCCATTTGAATTGTTTCCTTTCGATTTTTTCAGGAGTGCTTCTTTCTTATCTTCTTCAACAATAGGTTCCTTATCACTCTTCTTTTCTTCAGAATACTTCTCTATATGATGGGTTCCTTGAACGGAATCCTTGGATGGATGTTCTTAGATGTGAGTCCAGTTTTATGTGATATTTGTATGTTATGCGTTTTCATCATGATCATTGTATGCATATTGAGTGAGCCATTGGGTGGAGTGATCCTCTAGTACCCTTAGTTTACTGAGATGTATTTGTATATCTCACCCCGCATTTGGGGGCATCATTTCAGGTTATAATGAGCAAGGAGAATTTTCGGGCAAAAGGTCTGCATAGAGGAAGAGTTGACCATGGTGTGCATATGAAGAGCATAGCATTTTGGAGAGTTATATTTGATGCACATGGCATTGTATCTAGTATTTTGGACTTAGGTTATGAACATATTGCATGTTGATATTGCCATGGTTTTGGGTATTCATGACTATATTCTAAGTCTTTTGTAATCGATGTATATTTTATGCCTCTTGTGTATATTGGTCTTTTGGTGAGCATGGAACTTGTCCATGGCTACATATTATGTTTTGAGGCATTTGAGGATTATGGATGTAAATTGGCCATATGATGTTTAAATGGCAATGATATGATGAACTTTGTAACTGATACTTATACAAGGTTTATGCATGACGGAAGGGCCCATGGCCTACATTAGTAATTATACATGTGTTTTATTAAGTATTAAAGGGTTAGAAGTGAGACACTTGGTCTCTTTTGAAGTCAAAAAGGTGTCAAACTAGGATCTTCTAGTAGAGTAATTGATTACCTTCAGTGAGGTAATCGATTACATGAAACAGGGGACGCAGATTTCAGCCACTGTGAATGATAGTAATCGATTACATTTAGGATGGTAGTCGATTACCTAGTTCAGTAATTGATTACCTAGAGTATGGTAATCGATTACCAAAACAGGGGAGCCAAAATTGAGATACTGACTTCTACAGTAACATGTTGGTAATCGATTACCTGAAAAATAAGAATCAATTACCAAGTGCAGTAATCGATTACCTCAAGAAGGGTAATCGATTACCTCACTGCAGATTTGAAAAATATGTTGAATTATAACCTTGGGTTGAGGGTGTTGCTTGGTGGTGTTATAAAGAATAAGTATTATGCTTCCGCGAGTTTTGCAATTATAATTACGGTGTTAGTGTTAATTGATTACAAAAATGGTTAATGGTTAACTACAAGGATTTAATAAAGAAAAAAAAAAGTTTACCCGTAATTTAATTAACTCAATTACTGTGATTGTAATTGCGCTTAATATCATATGCAATGTTAACATTACCGGTACGTAACGGGCTGCTACATTTTATGGTAGCAGAGCAGTTTTACTAGGGAACTCTGATTATGTATGACTGTATTTTGTGTTGCATAACTATCTGTAAACTCTTTATGATTAATGTATATGTGATTCCTTTGTGTGAGTCTGATTAGCTCATTCCTTTGTGTTACATGTACAATTATCATGAGGAGGATTCGTGGTGGTCATGGGACACGAGGTGCAGATCCTTCACCGCCTGATCCGATTACTGTAGTTCTTAATGCTCTGCAGGCGGAGACTGCTGTAAATAGGACTATGACTGAGAACCTGATGAAAAATAATCAGGATATGATGCAGGACTTCATGACTGAGATGAGGGCCGAGAGAGCTCAGCATATCTTTCGAGATCTGCCAATTCCACTCACAATGCATAGTTACCATATCAGCCATTTTGGCCAAACATGAGTCCTGCTTTAATTTTTCCAATTCCTTTTTAGTTGTTATTTCCATTTTATGTTTTTTACTATGATATTTGCAATTTTGTTTTCAATTTGGTTATAATTGAATCATGGCTATATACTCTAATTATGGGAATAAATTGATATGAAAAAAATTGCTCAAATTGTTCTCTATCCTAATTTTCTCTCTTCATATTTCTCGTCCCATCTTTTCATTGATTCATTTTATGCCCCTCATTTTCTCATTGTCCCACTCAAATTCTCATTCCCTCCTAATCTTTGTGGATCACAGACTCTCATTCATTCAGTGACTTGAGCTATTTTGAGTCAATAACTATGTTGCACCGACACTAACACGAGATACGACACGTTAATTCTAAAAAATGTCATATTTCAACACGTTGGGGCACATCTTAATATTAAATAATATTTTTAATATATATAATATAATTTATATTTAATACATATAACAGTCCATAATAAGTCATATAATCAATCAAATATTCAAATTTCATAACATAAATATAAAAATAATAATTTTTCGTACCTTATTAATTTTTCATGTCAAATTTCATAACAGAAAAAAATTGGTTTATAAATTATTTTTTTACATTTAGTTGATAAATTAAAATTAAGACCTAAAAAAACGTGTCGGAGCGTTGACCAGTTGTCAAAAAAAGTTGATTGTGTGTCGGAGAGTTGGCTACATGTACCAAAATGTTGATCGTGTGTCGAACATGTGTCGGAGCCTATCAGAATTTTTTATAAAATTCCGCGTGTCCTTGCTTCAGAGGTTATTACCGACACGAGACAGGGAACACAACAGGCAACACATTAATTCTAAAAAATATTAGATTTTGACACGTTAGAACATGTTTTAATATTAAAAGTAATTTTAATATATACAATATAGTGCACATTTAATACATTTAGTAGCCCATTAAAAGTCATATAACCAATAAATATCTTGAATATTTCTATCTATATTGCGCATGAGTGTGCTAAAAGCCTAAAAGTATTGATAATAGATCTTATAATATTGTTTATAAAATATTATTGATTATTTAATACTTTATAAATATATTTGTCATTTAAGGTAATATACAATAAATAAGATCGTCATTAAATAGCCTTAATTTTATTTCAAAACATAATTAATTAAATTGCCCATCATCGGAATATTAAAGATACTATCAATTTATAAAATATTGTTATTATTGTTTTAACAAAGTGATAAAGTAATTGAAAGAATATAATTATTTTAACATAAATAAATATTTTGAAACTAGAAAGCATTTAATGTTGTACACATTAAACGCCTTTTGAATTTAGAAATCAAAATCCCAAATTATAAAAAAAAATTCATCATTGTTATCAAAAAAAAAATTCATCCTTTTTTTTATAATTAAATTCATAAATCTGATTTTAATTTTTGTAAATACGAATTTATAAAATTTCAAATACTAATGACTCAAATCCTTGCAAAAAGTAACTATTTATTATTATTTTTTAAATCTGAATGTAATAAATAAAAGTCCATATATGAGATAAAATATAAAAAACCTAAATGCGGGCTATAAGAACTTTTTTTCGATAAATATAAAAACATATTACATGTTGATAGTTAGAGACGGTAAACCTAACTCGGCCAGGCCCGGGAGGGCTGACCCTCCATCTCATTTTGTAAATACAAATTTGTAAAATTCAAAATACTAAGAACACAAATCCTTGGAAAAAAAAGTTATTTATTATTATTTTGTAATTCTGATTGTTATAAATGAATATCCATCTCTGAGATAAAATATAAAAACTTTGATACAACTATAAGAAATTTTTTATGTGGATAAATATAAAATTTATTACTTGCTAGTATATAATGCTGACAATTAGATGTTGCAAACTGGATTCAGTCCGGAGGACCGGCCTGCCAACCTCTTTTATAATTAAATTAAGATATTGTCCTTCTTCTTTTATAATTAAATTTTTATTTCTTATTTTAATTTTTGTACTATTGATGTTTTTTAAAAATTAAAAATATTTAATGATTATTTTAATTTTAGTCCAAAACAAATGGAATAAGTTTTTTTTAACTAATGTTATTATTAAACTTAAAATCAACAAAATTTGTCATGATATCGAATTGTGAAGTAATACCAGCCGATTCTTCGGAAAGTAAAACAAATGAATTGAATATATATACTTGAAATCAAAGAAAAATTACACTTGTACTTATATTTAATTTTTTTTTAAATTATATGTGATTTTAAAATATAAATTAGACATAACTTATTATTTTTAAATATAAAAATCTATTACATGCTGATATAAAATATTGATAATTAGAGGTGGTAAAATGGGACCTAGAGGGCTCGCCCATCCTGCCTGCTAAATAGTAGAGTTCGCCCGCCAACACATTTTTTTATATTTACTGTCTAATAAATCTATCTTTTTGTGGCTGATCATTGGATTTATTGCTGTAAATATTTAAAAAAACAAGCATCTAAACTAACCTTATTTAAATTAAATATGTTATATTAAATATATATATATATATATATATATATATATATATATATATATATATATTGTGAACACATATTTATACTTAGTAATTAAGCAAATGAATGGTCCTTTGATATTACCACGTTTAACTTCAACTATAAAATGTTTGTTATAATATTAAACATACAAACTCAAATATTTTTGAACTCTTCATCTAATACAACTACAGAAAAAATATATACATAGTAATCTAGACGTAAGTGTAAGAACCTTTTTTATATGGATAAATACAAAAACCTACCAAAAAAAAAAAAATACAAAAACCTATTATAAGATGATAGAAAATATTGACAATTAGATGTGGCAAAATGAGCTAGCCCGGAGGGCCGGCCCACCCCGCGCGAACACGGTGACAATGAGTACCGTTCAGAGCTTGATAACAAGATGAAGGTGTTGATTTACCGGTGCGATGATTAACCAACGACGGTGACAATGATTTCGTTCTTTTTCCCTTGGGCATCGCATGGGCAATTCACTATTACAATAAATAAGATGGCCATTAAATAGCCTTAATTTTATTTCAAAACATAATTAATTCTATTGCCCATCATTGGAATATTAAAGATACAATCAATTTATAAAATATTTGTTATTGTTTTTTGAACAAAATGATAAAGTAATTGAAAGAATGTAATTATTTTAACATAAATAAATATTTTGAAACTAGAAAGCATTTAATTTTGTACACATTAAATGCGTTTTGAATTTAGAAATCAAAATCCGTAATTATAAAAAAATTATATCTTTTTTTAGAATTAAATTCACAAATCTGATTTTAATTTTTGTAAATACAAATTTGTAAAATTCCAAATACTAACTACTCAAATCCTTCGAAAAATAACTATTTATTATTATTTTTTAAATGTGATTGTAATAAATGAAAGTTCATACTTGAGATAAAATATAAAAACCTAAATGCGGCTATAAGAATTTTTTTTGATAAATATAAAAATAAATTACATGCTGATATATAGAGATGGTAAACTGAGCTCGGCCGGGAGGGCTGACCCACCAACTTATTTTTGTAACTAAATTAAAATGTCATACTTCCTCTTTAAAAATTAAATTTATAAATCTGATTTCAAAATTTGTAAATACAAATTTGTAAAATTCAAAATACTAAGGACACAAATCCTTGCAAAAAAAATTATTTATTATTATTTTGTAATTCTGTTAGGTATAAATGAATATTCATCTCTGAGATAAAATATAAAAACTTTGATACAACTATAAGAAATTTTTTATGTGGATAAATATAAAACTTATTACTTGCTGGTATATAATGCTCACGATTAGAGGTTGTAAACTGGATTCAGTCCAGAGGACCGGCCTGCCAACATTTTTTTTATAATTAAAATAAAATTTCGCCCTTTTTCTTTTACAATTAAATATCTATTTCTTATTTTAATTTTTGTACTATTGATTTTTTTAAAATTAAAATATTTAATGATTATTTTCATTTTTGTCCAAAACAAATGGCATAAGTTTTTTTTAACCGATATTATTATTAAACTTACAATCAAAAAAATTAGTCATGATATCGAATTGTGAAGTAATATCAGCCAATTCTTTGGAAAGTAAAACAAATGAATTGAATATATATACTTAAAATCAAAGTAAAATTAAACATATAGTTATATTTAATTTTTTTAAATTATATGTGACTTTAAAAAATAAATTAGATATAACTTATTATTTTTAAATGTAAAAATCTATTACATGCTGATATAAAATATAGATAATTAGAGGTGGTAAAATGGGACCTGGAGGGCTCGCCCACCTGCCCGACAAATAGTAGAGTTCGCCCGCCAACTCATTTTTTTATATTTACTGTCTAATAAATCTATCTTTTTGTGGCTGATCATTGGATTTATTGCTGTAAATATTTCAAAAATAAGCATCTAAACTAACCCTATTTAGATTAAATATGATACATTAAATATATATATATATATATATATATATATATATATATGAGGTAGGATCCTTTGACACCAGTGTCAAATTTGAAATTTGACACCTCATTTGAGAGCCATTAGATCAAAAAAGATCAGCGACTCTGATTTGTAAGCATGTGACACCATTGATATTTTTTGATCTAACGGCTCTCAAATGAGGTGTCAAACTTGAAATTTGACACCGGTGTCAAAGGATCCTGCCTATATATATATATATATATATATATATATATATATATATATATATATATATATTGTGAAAACATATTTATACTTACGTAATTAAGCAAATGAATGGTCCTTTGATATTACAAGTTTAACTTCAACTATAAAATGTTTGTTATAATATTAAATGTACTAACTCAAATATTTTTGAACTTTTCATCTAATATATATGGTACAGCTACAGAAAAAATAGATACATAGTGATCTAGACGTAAGTATAAGAACGCTTTTTATATGGATAAATACGAAAACCTATTATAAGTTGATATAAAATATTGACAATTAGAGGTGACAAAATGAGCTCGGCCCGGAAGGCTGGCCCACCCAGCGTGCGAACACATTTCCCCCTTATATCTACTGTCTAACAAACCCGTCTTTGTATGGTTAAGATAATTAGATTTACTGCTATAAATATTTCAGAAACAAACATCTAAATAAAATGAACAATCATATTGTGATAAATAAAAGTGCATCTAAACAAAATGAACAATCAGCATAACATTAAAAACTTTTTTTCTCCATGTTATTAATTGATTTCATTTTGTAGCAAATTTTGTGTACGGTTGAAACAATAAGACGAAATCATATTGAATAATATACAAAGGAGAATGTTCATTGGTGGTTATATTTAAAGAATGAATTATAAAGTACATAACTATATTTGTTTTACATAACAATCAATGCCCATGAGTTGCATATTTGTTTGTGGTTGATATTTATATGTTCCGTGTGAATGTTGTAGCTTTTTAAAGTTCAAAAATAGCACAAAATAGCAAAATAATTCTTTTTTATTTCACATAATTCTCAAGTAACATGTTTTCTTTTTTATTTGTTGTTCCTTCATGTTTATACCTCCACTTGATAACAAGATGAAGGTGTTAATTTACCGGTGCGATGATTAACCAACGACGACAACAACAATTTCATTTTTTTTTTCCGGACATCCCACGGGTAATTCACTAGTACAATAAATAACATGGCCATTAAATAGCCTTAATTTTATTTCAAAACATAATTAATTAAATTGCCCATCTTTGGAATATTAAAGATATTATCAATTTATAATATATTTGTTATTACTTTTTTAACAAAGTGATAAAGTAATTGAAAGAATGTAATTATTTTAACATAAATAAATATTTTGAAACTAGAAAGCATTTAATGTTGTACACATTAAACGCGTTTTGACTTTAGAAATCAAAATCCCTAATTATAAAAGAATTTCATCCTTTTTTTATAATTAAATTCATAAATTTGATTTTAATTTTTGTAAATACAAATTTATAAAATTCCAAATACTAACGACTCAAATCCTTGCAAAAAAATACTATTTATTATTATTTTTTAAATGTGATTGTAATAAATGAAAGTCCATTTTTGAGATAAAATATAAAAACCTTTACATAATTCTCAAGTAACAGGTTTGGTTTTTTATTTGTTGTTCCTTCATGTTTATACCTCCACCATAGTACCGTTCAGAGCTTGATAACAAGATGAAGGTGTTGATTTACCGGTGCGATGATTAACCAACGACGACGACAACAATTTCATTTTTTTGTCTCCCGGACATCCCACGGGTAATTCACTAGCACAATAAATAAGATGGCCATTAAATAGCCTTAATTTTATTTCAAAACATAATTAATTAAATTGCCCATCATTGGAATATTAAAGATACTATCAATTTTTTTACCAAAAAAAAAAAGATACTATCAATTTATAAAATATTTGTTATTAATTTTTTAACAAAGTGATAAAGTAATTGAAAAAATATAATTATTTTAACATAAATAAATATTTTGAAACTAGAAAGCATTTAATGTACCAATGTGGTGGGTCAGTTGGTAGCATGGGACTGAGTGGTGGGAGAGGACCACGGTTCGAATCCCACCAACACCCCCTGGGGAGGGGCATAAGTAGGGGTGCTAAACAGACCAGGGGCCTTTGGCTCGGCTCGTGAAGGCTTGAGTTTACATGTCTAAAATTTATTGTTTGCACCAGGCTTGAACTTGTATGAAAGCTCGTTTAATAAAAAGGCCCCAGGCTACAATTGAAAAGCTCGGCCTTAAAGCCTCTCAGGCTGGCCTAGTATATTATTTTATATTTTTTATACTACATGTAATAGTTTTCTCTTTCTCCTCAATCCATTTCACCCAAAAACTCATTCGTTCCACTATGCATTGCTCGTTTGTGTCATTTTATTTTTATTTTTGTTGGCACTTTTTTTTATAATGGGCAAAGATAATATAACTTGTTATCTACCTTCTCTCACTTTAATTTTATTTATTTATTATAGACTTTGTAAATTGGAAGCTAAGGGTTCTATCTGGAAATTGTTTTTTTTTTGTGAAATTCGGTTCTCTTATTTTTATTTTTTAACATGCTAACAGGCTAAGACAGGCTTTTAATTTTTGTAAATAAACCAGGCCACGGACCAATATTATATTCGTATCAGGTAACAGGCTAAGGTCATTCTGACACGTTTAAATACAGGCTTGGCCCGTTAAGACCAAAGCTCGGCTCGGCTCAGCCCGTTAACACCACTAGGCATAAGTACCGTAATCCTTGGACTCGCACCCGAACTCTGGATTAGTCTCATAGGCGGCTTAAAGAGTCGAACTCGTTGGGGTACCAGGGGTTCTGATTCGCCTCAAAGAGGCAATTAGGATCAGTTTCCAAAAAAAGAAAGCGTTTAATGTTGTACACATTAGACGCGTTTTGAATTTAGAAATCAAAATCCCTAATTATAAAAAAAAAATCCCCTCGTCAAAATAAACAAAAGATTGACGAGGATGACGACTTCGATTCCCCTCCACCATCGTCCTTTTCCGCCATCGTATCCCCTACCCCAGAAGAAATCCGCAAAATCATCGAACCATTCAGCCGAAATAAGCTCATCGACATTCTCGAAATCACAGCCCTTTGTCACCCCAATATTATCGACGCCATATATTCCGTCATCGACCATGACATTGCTCCTCAAAAGCTCTTTGTCCAGGACCTCGGACTCGAGACCACAATCTCCCTCCATAAGGTCTTTTCCGCATTCGGGCCCATTGATGAGGCCATCGTCATCTTTGACAAAGCGATTGGTAGGTCCACGAAATTTTTTTTTGTTTGTTTTAAAAACTTGTTTTATTTTAGAATAATTTTAATTTTATAAAAAATTTATCCTTAATCATGTCGGACACGATCAAAATCGCATGTCGAGACAAAGTGAGTTGAGTCATGGGTGATGCAAGACTATTTCACCTTTAGAGTCTATAGCCTACCTCAAGCACCTTTATACATCTCCCATGGTAACAAATAAATTTTTTTTATAAAAAAAATACCAGATTAAGTACCTCAGTATGAACAATTATAAGTAATTTTATATTTTTTTGTAATTAAAAAAAGATATATTGCTATGGTAGGCTCAGATACACCGACACGCTGATTTTTGTAAAATTTGCGTGTCGGACACGTGTCCGACACGGACACGCTCCGACACGCGTCCGACACGCAGTCAACATTTGGGGACACGCGGTCAACTCTCCGACACGTTCCGACACGCAGTCAATATTTGGGGACACGCGGTCAACATTTGGGGACACGTTCGGACACGCTCGGACACGTTTTTTTTATTATTTTTTTTATTTTTTTAATCTTAATTTTATTTTATTAACTAAATATAAAAGAAATAATTTATAAATTAATTTTTTTTGTTATGAAATTTGACATTAAAAATAAACAAAGTACGAAAAATTATTTATACTTATATTTATGTTATGAAATTTAAATATTTGATTGGTTATATGACTTATTATGGACTCTTATATGTATTAAATAAAAATTATATTATATATATTAAAATTTTTATTTAATATCAAAACGTGTCCTAACGTGTCGAAATATGACATTTTTTAGAATTAACGTGTCGGCGTGTCGTGTCGTGTCCCGTGTCCGCGCATCATAGATGGTAGGCGAATTCTTTATTTTAAAACGATTAAAAATAAGTAATATTATGCATAAAAAAAAAGTTTAAAAAAAAAACTGTTCATACTGAGATACTTATTTCTAGAGAGTTCTAGAGAAAACAGACTTGAGGAGCAAGTCGTTTAAAAAAACAGATATAAATAAGACCCAATTGTTTTCATGTTCCTCATCTCAGCCGTCTCTGCGTGTAACAGGCAAAAAAAACCCTATTCCGATTCTCCATCTGCATTTGTTCAAGCTTTTAACATTATGGTAAGCCTCTTCATCCTTATTCTTCAAATTGCATCCCTTTCACTTCGATTTCGATCTAGGAAACCCTCCTCCTCCTCGTAACTGTATCTGGGTTTGTCTATAATCTCCCAACACTTTTCTAATGATGTTTTTTTTTTCCCTCTTTCTCCCAAGTTTCGATCCAATAGAGCTGATTTTCTTGCTGTCTCTTTGCGCTTAAGCTAAAAAACGGATCTTGCTTATTTTTGCCAGACTTCATGTGAAGATCCTCTTTCCCCTCTCTCCCTCTCTCTCTGTCCATGTACCCACCTTTTTATTTTACCCCATAATTTCTTGTTGAATGTAACATGAGTTGTTTATTGTATCGGATTGTTCAGTCTTCCAATTTTCTGAATGATTTGGGAAGTGGGGTTTAACATGGAACCTGGATTTTTATCCTTGTTGCCATTGATAAGTATGATTTGGAGTTTAGTTTTTCTTCTTATTATGGTGTTGTGACTGCCAGGGGTGGGGGAAATTTTTGAACTTTTTTTGATTTTCAAATTGTCTTATCATTTGTGGAACTAAAATTTGAAATTTGAAACAGGCTACACCGTTGATAGCAGGGATTGCAGTAGCTGCTGCAGCATATGCAGGTCGATACGGTATTCAGGCTTGGCAAGCTTTCAAGGCTAGACCACCTGCAATGCGTAGATTTTATGAAGGTGGTTTCCAAGCCACCATGACTCGGAGGGAAGCTGCTTTGATCCTGGGTGTTAGGTACTGTCATTTTTGTTTGATGATTCTAATATGTTTGATTGTGTTAACTCATTGCAGTGATAAAGGGGGGAAAAAATAAAATGTTAAAATCACATGGCAAAGTCCCTTTTTAATCAGTGTTTTAGTTTAGTCTGATGTTGCAAAGTTTGGGATATAAGTGGATATAAGAGATTCTAAGGACAAGCAAAACATGTAGGAGATGGTGGTGACTGTCCTTAATTGTGTTTTGCTTGTCTATATTTTCCCTCCATGTTATATCTAATGGGATTTCATTGATTAATATTGAATTTTTGTTTCTATGCTCTTCACAAATTTTTCTCCGGATATTTACTATGTTTCTCTTGCTGATTTCCAATTGTCACTATGGCAGAGAACGCACTCCGACCGATAAGATCAAAGAAGCACACAGGAGGGTGATGGTTGCAAACCATCCGGATGCTGGTGGCAGCCATTACCTTGCATCCAAAATTAACGAGGCAAAAGAATTGCTACTTGGAAAAACCAAGAGTGGTGGGTCAGCATTTTGAAGCTCGTAGGAGCCCTTCTGCCCATTACCTTAAGGCGTTTGTAACAAGAGAATTTTTTTTTTTTATACTGTGGGAGAGGAGATTGTTAACGAGGGTAGGAATTTTTTTTATTCTTGATAAGTTACAAAAAAATGTTTGGTTGGGAAAAAAATTCCCTTTTACTCATGTTCTGATCGTTGGTAAAATATTGATGGGATTGTAAAATGAAATTATCAAAATATTCATTATATTTGAATATTGTGTATGTCAATTAGTCATCATATTTGAATTTTGGTCTCATATCATAAAATTAATGACAACTGAGATCTGCGATGAAAATCGATATCAATATTTGATCAGTAATAATGAGTTCAAATCAATGTTATTAAATTCATGTACTGGGTCATCGGTTCAATTAGTAGGTTATTGATTCAATTGCATGGCAGGTAAATATATGTAAATTTAAAATTTATATTAAAAAATTATAAATATAATTAAATCATCAACATCAACATTACCTTTATCCCAAATTAATTGGGGTTGGTGGTAGATGAATCCACATGAAAAATATAAAATTGTTGAAAAAATAAAATAAAAATAATATATATATATATATATATATATATATATATATATAAATAAAAGTGAAAAAGAAATGGATAAGAAGGAGTGGGAGAAATGAAGGGGAAAATGATTAAAAATGGACTATCTGGAACACAGGAATAATCACGGGTCTAATCCTCCACCATACTTATAGATTTTTTCCATTCCGTTCTAAAACATACCGTCCGTCAATCTATATCCCACTCCATTAAATCTTGTTTTACTACCTCTCCCAAGTAAGTTTCGGCCGACCTCTGCCTCTTTTTGTGTTGAGCTCTTGGTAACAAACTTCTGTTCTTACAGGAGCATTCAGGGGCCTTCTCATCACGTGCCCAAACCACCTCAATCTATGTTCTCTCATCTTCTCGGCAACCGGTACTACTCCGACCTTTCGTCCAATATCTTTATTTCTTATCGTATCCATCTTTGTGTAACCACACATCCACCTTAACATCCTCATCTCTGCTACTCTCATCTTATGCTCATGTTGCCTATGTGCTGGCCAGCATTCCACTCCATATAGCATTGCCGGTCTTACTGCCGTTTTATAGAATTTTCCTTTTAACTTAAGGGGGATTTTGCGGTCACACAAAAACCCAGATGCACTGCGCCATTTCATCCACCATGCTCTGATTCTATGATTTACATCCTCATCAATCTCTCCACCTTTTTGTAAAATGGAGCCCAAATATTTAAAAGCATCTTTTTTGGGTACCTCTTGACCAATTAAATGCATGGGCTCTAGGTCCTCATCTCATACCAGAGAAAACTCACACTTCATATACTCAGTCTTGCTTCGACTTAATGTGAATCCTTTGGATTCCAATGTGCTTCTCCACAATTCAAGTTTTTTATTAACACCCTCCTTGCTCTCATCAATAAGCACAATATCGTCTGCAAAAAGCATACACCATGACACTTCCTCTTGAATATCTTTTGTTAGTTCATCCATAACTAATTAAATACTCATAAAAAAATATATCAATTTCAAATATTTTAATATGAAAATAATAAATTACACATCATTGTCCAACAAAATATCAATCAAACATATAATATTTGTGATATTACTGTTTCAGGTTCAGTAAATGATATCTCTAACTATAAATCAAATCAAAATTCCCTGTGCATAATCAAGATAATATTAGTGTTGTAGGTATATAATCTATGTAAGTTAATAAATTACAAATCATTCAAATATTTAAAAAGAAAACAAACCATTTGTGTTTGAGAGTAAAAAAAAGTAATTAATTTATGAAAATAAATTAATTTTTTTCTTTTTTTATAGACCGGGCCGGGTCACCGATTCAATCGACCAGGTCATCAGATTTTATGAAAATTGGTCGCGTCGCATCGGGTCATACCGTTCTGTAACATGGTCGGTTCAATATGAAAATCGGACTGATTACATGACTGGTTCACCGGTTTACGGGTCGACCCGGCCGGGTCGGTCCGAGTTTTATAACATCGGGTTCAAATATAGTGATATGAACAGTTGCGATAACTGTCTTAGGATCAGAATCCTAGTTAATGGGATGAAAAAAATACTACGGGTTTGGGAGGAAACTTTTTTAGCCCTTTGTAAAAGGAAATAATGGGCAAAAAAAATTGCTGGGATTTTCATCATTTTTCTCATACCAAACATGGTATATAAAATTTCCCACTCCACTTTTCCATCATTCTGATTAAAATATTCATACCAAACACCCCCTAGTAGTTTAGACGGTAGTCTCACTAAATGTCAATTTTAAATTTTTTTGTTCATCGCCAAATCATTTCTTGCGGACCCAATTATATAGTGAGAAAATATGGTTCTGCATTTATCGAGATGACAAAGCTCTGTTGTAACTTGGCTTTTGCCATCGAAGTTGAGAGTTGAGAAAGCTATCAATAAAAGTGATTTTGCTTGTACTTTTTAGTACAATTCTTGCACTTTTATGAGCTCATTTTTGGTGCATTAAGAATATATATATCTTTGCCAAAAAAATAAATAAAGGATATTGATGAAAATAAGGTAAGAGTAATGTAAAAGTGTTAATTTTTGATATATTTAGTAAATGATGGTAGGATGGGAATACCGAAAATATTTTTCACGATCTCTCTCCCTCTGGTTTAAGTTAAAAGCCACTTCACCATGATATTTTACGTATTTCACTTTGAATGTCATCTATTATTATTTTTTATTTTTTTTTATTTTTTTTTGGTATAAGCAGGGGCAAAGCCCCACAAGAGAAAACAACAAAGCAAAATGCAAAAAGCAAAGAAACAGAACAGAAAGCACAACGCAAATAAACTAAGACATCTCCAGCTTAAGCCAACAGATTCCTCAACCCGGGATCCAACAATTCTGCAGCTAGTAAATTGATGAGCTCCCTACTTGGGGACGAGATGGTGGTAAGGCCATGAGGATCCTCCATTGCTTTTTTAGCAATCCAATTAGCACAGCAGTTGCAAGTCCTTGGTATATACTTCAACTGCACAATCCAATCTTTGTTGAGAAATACTCAAAACAATGCTTGTCCAACCAAAATTCCAGGCAAAGGCTAAACCATTTAGAATAGCCCAGAGCTCAGAATGAAGCGGAGAGCAGGAACCAATAAAAGCTGAAAAATCACTAATCCAGGACCCATTCCAATCTCTCAGAAGTCCACCGCACACAGCTCTACTTCCAGAGGCAGCACCATCCACATTTAGTTTTAGAAAACCTTGACATGGGACGGTCCAAACAAAGGGGGATAGAGTTGGGGAGGTGTCAATGGAATATTGATCTCTTTTTATCTTACTGAACCTGATTTCCTCTATTAAATCAGTAAGGACAGGTGAGAGATTATCTGGTCTCTTGAAATTTTCTTCATGTAGCTCTTTATTTCTCCATGCCCACAGGGAATGACAAATTGTAAAAAATGAATCCCTCCCGTCCTTCCCATTACTAACTTTTTGATTCAAGTTAATTGTCATCCACTCCTTGAAAGAGCCACAACTGAAAAAATCAGGTGGCAGGGGTTGAAGCATAGGAAGATGCCATACCTTAGCGGCCCTATGGCAGTCCCTGAAAGCATGCAGGCAGGTCTCCACACATTCTGGACACGATGGGCAGTAGGCTAAAGTTCCACTCCATTTAGCTATTTTATCCTTAGTTAACATTCTCTCATGGAACATCTTCCACATGAGTAATTTGACCCTCTCTTTACCTTTCTAACTCCAGATTCTGTCCCAACAACTGCTGGAATTGGTATAAGATGAATTCAACCAATTACTATATGCAACTTTAACAATAGACAGCCCCGGTTTCTAATTGTTCCATATTAGAAAGTCCTCACCTGCTACACCTTCTAGAAATGGAATAGCTAGAATACTATTCACCACACTCAGATCAAAATGGTTAATTAAATACTGAACATTCCAACCTTCTTCAAGTAGAAAAGTACTGTGATTTATCTTCAGATTAGTTTCTTCGGGAGTTGGAGGGACAATTGCTAGAGAAAGGAGGTTAGAGTTGAAACCAATCCAATTATCCTTCCAGAACGCTATTTTTTCTCCACTTCCCACCTGCCAAATACAATTGTTTAACATATCAGACCAGATCTTGCATAAGCTTTTCCATAAGTGAGAGCCATATGATTTGCAAATGACCTCCTTCGAAAAATCCTTATACCCGCCAATACTTGGAAATCAGAACCTGAGCCCAGAGTTGAGAAGGGTCTTGGATAAGAGTCCACGAACACTTATGAAGAAACGCTTCATTTTGCTTTCTAAGATTGATGATTCCCAGCCCACCCTGAGTTTTTGGAAGCTTAAGCTGGTCCCAATTAACATCATGGTTTCTTTTGGGAGATTCTGAATCTCCCCAAATGAAGCTCCTTTGCAGTTTCTCTATTTCTTCGCATATACCTTTGGGTAGAAGACTATTCTGCATATGAAACATAGGCACAACAGAGATGACAGATTTAGCTAGAGTAACTCTCCCAGCCGTTGATAAACATTGCTTTTTCCAGCCTTGTAATCTGTTATTGACTCTGTCTAATATCTCCCCATAGTGCATCTTGTTGATTCTTCCATGCTTCATCTTGTAGCCCAGATATCTGCCAATATTTCTGGAGTGTGCAAAACCACTAATCTCCACAATATTGTTAACAATCTTAGTGGGAACATTCTTAGAGAAAAAGATATTGGATTTGAGATAACTCATCTTTTGGCCAGACATGTTACCAAACGCGTCAAGGCAGCTCATGATAATCTTTATCTGCTCTATGCTAGCTTCCCCAAACAGTAATAAGTCATCTGCAAAAAGGAGATGTGATATTTTAGGCCCACCTTTCCCAACTGTCATTGGCTTCCACTCTTTTCGGTTAATTAAATCAGTAATTAAATGCGTGAGCTTATCCATACAGAGGACAAAGATATAGGGAGAGATAGGATCCCCTTGTCTCAACCCTCTACTAGGGGAAATTCTTTCCGCCTTATTGCCATTCCACAGGATTTCTAATTCAGAAGATGAGATACACTGCATAATTAGGTTCACTAATGACTCAGGAATGTTGATTTCCGATAGCACCTTTCGAATAAAGCCCCATGACATGTGGTCATAGGCTTTTTCAAGATCTATTTTTATAGTGAAGAAACCTCTTTTACCTTTCATTCTATTTATAGAATGCACCATCTCTTGAGCAATAGTGATATTGTCCTGTATTTGTCTATTTGGGACGAAACTGACCTGTTGAGGGGAGATAAGTTTGTTAAGGATTAGTTTAAGCTTCCCCACAATGATCTTGCTTATGCCTTTGTAGAGCACCGAACAAAGAGCTATGGGCCTGAATTGAGATATCTTCTCAGGTTTGACCAACTTTGGGATTAGAACTAATTAGGTTTTGTTTAGTTCTCTCACTTTGGTTGGATCCTTCCAAATCTGCCTCACACAGTCGAGCACTTGATTCTTCATTAAATCCCAATTATTTTGAAAAAATATGGCTAAAAATCCATATGGTCCCGGAGCTTTAAGACCATTCATGGAGAAGTAAGCCTCTTTTATCATCCGGTGCGAAATGGGTTCTTCAATGGCAATCAGATCCGAATCCTCAAGAGTAGGCCAAGTGGTTCTGGTATCAACCTAGGGTTTGTTGAAGTTTCCCTCTGAAAATAACTTGATGATAAAAGGGTGGATAAGCATAATCAAATTGTTTTCTTCTCTCACAACATGCCCATCATCATTCTTTAACTCAAGGATTTTAATTTTAGCTCTCCTGATGATCGTGGTGGTATGGCAAAACCTAGCATTACGGTCACCATCAGCTATCCATTTGCATCTAACCTTCTAGAACCACAAGGCTTCTTCCTGCTCCAGAACCCGGTTGATCTCATCTTGGAGGGCCTTATCTAGCTCAGACTGATTCTGGTCCAGATGGCTATTCAGATTCATTTGTGTCTCTTAGAGTTTTTTTAGGAGATACTCTTTTCTGACTTGGATCCTGATGCTCTCCGGCAAGTATACCGATCGCACAAGTAATGAAGTGATAAGAAAAGTTCGTCTCCACAGGGATTGGGATCTAATATCAATTAAACTTTTTCTCAAAGAATGGAAAAATTCAAATAGGGTTGTGACAAATATTGTCAAATTGATGGAAATTGAAATCTGAAAATGAAACACTTATTTTTGTATTTTTGTTTTGAGAAATAAAACAATAAAAATGAGAAGTGATTTGTGAAAAGGATAAGAAAAGCATTGTAGCCAGGGTTCATTCACCAAATGATCTCCACTTTTTACTCCGGATTGATTTACAATAATCGTCTATATAATCACCCAGATAAATTATCATCTAAAAAAGATTTAATAGTTAACCCTCAATTCCTTGCAGGGTTAACCCTTTAATCCCATGAGGAACCCCAATTCCTTGCAATATTTCTCGTGGGATCAAGCAATGGGCGCGATAATTTAAGTATCTGCAATCAGAAAAATGTCTATTCCTAGTACGCATACAGATCATTATCTTACCCCCTTTCGAGATCAAAACCCCAATATTCCTATCTAGGGTTTTGATCCTCAGAATATCCCCAACTATCAGATTGATCAATTCTAACAAAGAAGATATCAAATTCGCACAAAGTAATGATAAAGATAATTATATAAATCAAAAACCACAAATCAATCCTTCGTATCAAGGGTTCACATATGGATCATGACCCTGGCTACAATAAAAAGAACTAGCCAATCAACATCATGATTGCTGATCTAAAATTCAACATAAACTAAAATAAAAGATAAAGAAAATACTAAGAAGGAGATGAAGAACGAAGAACGCGAAGAACTCCTCTCCTCCCTTCCTTTCCAGATCCAGATCTGCCTCCGAAATGTGTGTCTGTGACCTAATTCTGTAAAAGGTCCTTTTATAATTTTTTTTCTTTCCAAAAATGCCCCTCAGAAACAAGGTACATCCATCCCGCAAACCGGCGCCAGTTGGTGTCGGGTTGGCACAAGTCAGCGCCACGCTACTGCCTGAAATGAAAAAGCCGATACTGAATGTTCGTGAAACGGCGCCAGTAGGCGCCATAGTGGCGCCACTAGGCACCATTCCAATTTCTTCATACTAAAGTGGCACTACTTGGCTCCATTTTGGCGCCAAGTAGCGCCAAGTTACTGGACTTTTTGCAATTTTTTTATACTTTGGCGCCGGTTGGTGCCATAGCAGCGCCAGCTGGCGCCACCTCCAAAGTACCGCTGGGAATCCGGAAATTGGCGCGGGTGTGCGCCGTGTGGTGCCGGTTTGCGCCGTGCTTCTGGAACTTGTATTTCTTGGCATCTGTGTGGAATTGTGTTAACAGGCTTTTTATAATTTTCACTTCTTTTTCCTGTAAAAATACAACTAAAAGGTGAATATTATTGACATACAAAGAATCAATATAATTAGCAAATATATATTTAAATTGCACTCTTATGACTCTATTCTTATCAAATTTAACACAGAAAAACCACACTTGCCAGAGGCACATCAAACCATTCTCAGATTTAAACGTTGTTGTCCCCAGCAATGTAAAAGACTTAATCCAGGAAATATTCAATTAATCCAACATAACAATCATAGAAACTCTCAGACACAATATGCCATGCATGCATGACTCAATATCATAAACTTCCAATAATGCCATCAGCTTCTTAAATATACAAGTCTACTTTGATTACCCCTCACACAGATAAATAATGTTCACTCAACACTCAGTGTTTAAGGGTATTATGAGCACTCAATTACTCAAAGCTATAACACTACTATATGCTTGATCATATTCTCAAAAATTCTTAAAATTTAAGAATCAAACACATGCATCAATTGATCAAAATGACTTCACAGGTTGTAACTTGGCCGGGGTAATAGGTAGGAAAATTTGGATAGTAGCTCAAACAACCAAGGGATTGAAAACTGATATCATTTCACTTTTAACAAATTCAACTCAATTGATTTTCTCCACTAACATTCCCACAGAATTTCGGGAATTAATTCCTTCCAGCCACCTTTTTTTTTCTTTTTCTTGCTTTTCACTTTACCCTTTTTTTTATAAGGGTATAAATGATTTTTTTTCATCCCTTAATTCCTTGACCTTTGTGGAGCTTACCTCAATTTCTTTACTTTATTTTCAACACATTCAGTGATTCAATCTCAACCAAGGTAAATCTCATAGATATAGGCTAAGCCATTAATTCAGGCCACAGGTCATTTTTCAACAAATCAGTTCAGGCTCAAAAGGGCTAGCAAGGGAAAATTTCATACAGGTGGGTTATTTTGGCCAATAGCTAATAAGAACAAAAAGTCTTTATCATATCAATCAATGCATGCCTAACAAAGAAATAAATCAAGTTCTAGAGTATTACAACAGTGAGGCCTCTCAACAAAATTTTCAGTGTTTAGGCTCAAAACCTCACAGCTATGGTATCAATGCAGACTCAAGAAATTTGACTTCAGACATTATCATGCAATCCAATTATGTCTATGCAATGTTATGCCAGAAAGTCATACAATCTATTTCCTAAAATTCAATCATGTACATTAACAAGATGAGCACATTTAAACCTGAGATAACACTTTTTTTTATATAAATAGCACACAAAATAACTATAAAAATAACTAAGAAAATTAAAAGAGTTAGAATATCTCCCCTGATAGAAGAATTGCGGTTCTAAGGTGCAAGCCTACCATTCCCAGATTTAGAGCATTATTGTCCTCAGCAATAATTGAACCACAAGAAGGAAGAAAAACCTGCACAATGGAACAAACAGTGGCATATAGAAGAAACTATAATGCGCACATTAAAACATCAGAGAAAGATATACCAACACAAAGTAACTAAAAATACGAAAACAGAAAAATAAACTAATATACAAAATCTCCGTCAGCAAGGAGATATGATCATCCCTCCATGTCACCCCCTTCAGCAGTGTGGGATGACTCAACAAATGGAGGATCTGGTGGTACTGGATGCCTTGGTGTATGGGACCACCATTCCCAGATTTGATCCAAACCATGGATCCATGTTAAGAATTCTTTGAAACTTTGATTTTTCCGAGAGATAGAGTCTCGGTGTCTCTTGTCAAATTTCAGCTCCTGGTATCTCTTCCAACTCGTATCAAAGAGTTTTACCCCGTCCTTTCTCCTTTCCTTCTTCTTCGTAGAATTACGCCTCTTTTGAAGCTTTCTCACCTCTTTGACATCATCATTTAAATTTTTAGGAAGATCCTTCACTTCCACTATTGGGGTTCCATCTTCTTTGGCCTCATCTTTAAGATTTTTAGGAACCTCAACCCCTACATCTAGTTCTTCCTTTACAACTCCAAGACTAAAACAATCGTCTTTGTGAGAAGACTGTTTTAAAGAATCAAAGACATGAATAGTAACAGTCTCATCATTCATTCTTAGCTCGAGCTTCCCGCTTTCCACATCAATCAGTGCACGAGATGTAGCTAAGAAAGGTCTTCCCAGCAAAAGAGGCATCTCAGCTCCCCCTTCCATATCCAACACTACAAAATCAGCAGGGAAGATGAACTTGTCCACCTTCACAAGAACATCTTCTATTATTCCACTAGGCTAGTGGGTTCCAACTCAGTAATCCCCAAGGAATTACACACAGAAAGGGGCATCAAATTAATACTAGCCCCAAGATCACATAAGGCTCTACCAATTTTGGTGTTCCCAATTTCAATAGGAATATTGAAGCTCCCTGGATCATGACGCTTAGGCGGGAACTTCTTTGTAATTATAGCACAACACTCTTCAGTGAGTGTCACTGTTTGACACTCCTGCAATTTGTGCTTCCTTGACAAGAGATCCTTCATAAACTTGGCATAATTAGGCATGCCAGCCAAGGCTTCAGCAAAAGGAATATTTATATGTAATTTCTTGAAAATATCAAGAAATCTGCCATACTGTTGCTTTTGAGCATCCTTCTTGAATCTTTCAGGATAAGGTGTCATGGCTCGCACATATTCGGGATTAAGCTCAAACTTCTTCTTTTCAGCAACAATATGGGGCTCTTTTTCTTCACCTTTCTGAAGAGGTGTCTTAACATCAGAAGGAATCCCCTCTTCTTTTTCTGGCTCCTCAATCGCCTTAAGCTTTTCTGGAGCTGCTACCACCTTACCACTTCTAGTTGTTGATGAGTCAAAGTGATGATATGAATACAACGTACATTCCTCGTCAACATAGTTTTGATGATAACAAAGAGAAATGATCAAGATCGAAGCAACATCCAAAAAGAAACTCAAATGTGAAAGCTATGCAAGCACCAAGTCCCACGCATCAATCCATGTCCATTATCTCAATTGGTATATCTACTTAGGACTTAGGAAAAATGTGTAAAGATGTATAGATACTCAGCATTGCATGAGCTCAAGGTCATGCATCACTTATATATTTCAAAAGCATGCATCCTTAAAGAAATGTCAAAACAAATGGTTTGATTTGTCCAAAATTGATTTGAAAAAGATACCTACATGATTTAAACGCTTCAAGACATTTTTCATAATCAACTTCATGCATTACAAGTCATAAACACCATTTAAAGTAAGAAGGAACTTAGAATTCGGACAAAAAGGGTGCTGTCATGAAATATCCGGATATCTCACTTTGAATATCCGGATATCAGTATCCGGATACAATATCCGGATATCAAAATCCGGATACCATATCCGGATATGCCATATCCGGATATGAGCCCGATGAATATCCGGATATGTACGGATTACAACGGCTATAAACGACTAATTTTTGGTTGAGATGTCAATATAAATACCCACATCACTCATGATGAATAGTGCACGACCCTAGGGTATTTATTGAAGCTTTATTACACTTGCTAGCCTTTCTTTAGCTCGTTAATTACTCATTTGATCATTTGCATACACTTGAGCTCATCCTTCCTTTGAAGCTATACATCTCTTAGTTCTTCAATTTGTTCAATCTGTACTTTGAGAGTACTTAGCCACTTTAAATCACCTCAATCCTACTTCTTGATTTGAGAGGGGAGTGAACCCCATACTTGATAGGTTACCAAATTCCTAAGTAAATTTGGAGTGAAAAATTGTAAGGCATCAAGAGCCCGAAGTCTTGAAAGGTTGTAGAGGTTTGTCAAGCACCCTCAAGCTTGATAGTTAGTGAAAAGAATTGATCGAGCGGCTTCAGTCTGGACGTAGGTCACAGTGGTGGTGACCGAACCAGGATACATCTAGTTTGAAATTTCTCTAACCCTTATCTCTTTACTTTATTATTGAAATTGCTTCTTTAGATTATCTTTATCTACTTGCTTGCTTACTTAGTTAATCTCTTCACTTATACTTCTCCTTATTAAATCACTTTATTGAAAAAATAGACTTTAAAGTATCAAAGGAGGCACTTTGCGAAAAGATTTTGTAAAACTCAATTCACCCCCCTCTTGAGTATTGAAGCCACTTGTCCAACAAGTGGTATCAGAGCTTGAACTCTTGTGTAAAGAGCTTAACCGCTTCAAGAGAAGGGATGGCTTCTTTGAACCATGATATGCCCCTTGAGGGATCTTCTAGTACTAGACCTCCATTTTTCAATGGCGTCGATTATTCTTATTGGAAGAGTCGAATGAAAATATTTCTTCAATCTAATGATTTAAGAGTATGGAGTATAGTTGAAAAATGATATGCACTACCTACTATGAAAAATGAGAAAAATGAAGATGTTCCTAAAGATATAGATGATTACACTGATGATGAAATCAAGAAAGGAAATTAGAATGCTAGAGCTCAAAATTTGATCACAAATGCCTTAGGTCGTGATGAATACTTTCGTGTTTCAAACTGTAAGAATGCTAAGGAAATGTGGGATATTCTTCAAATAACCCATGAAGGAACTAGTGATGTTAAATTTACAAAATTAAATGCACTCACTAGAGAATTTGAAATGTTTGAGATTCATGAAAATGAAAGTATTCAAAGTATGCAAAGAAGGTTCACACACCTTATCACTCATTTAAATGCTTTAGATAAATCTTTTACTAACCTTGAGTTAATTTCTAAGGTGATGAGAAGTGTGCACAATAGAGAATGGCAACCCAAGTTGACGGCCATTACGGAGTCAAAAGATCTAAAAACCATGGATCTTGCAACCTTGTTCGGCAAGCTTCAAGAGTATGAAATGGAGCTAACCAGAATAAGCTTAAAGGAACAAGCCATCAAAAAAAGTAAGGGAAATGCCTTGAGAGCCTCAACACCAAGCAAAGAAAAGGATGAGGAAAAAGAAGATGGAGATTCCGAAAATGGTCTTGATGAAGATGAAATGAGTCTCTTCGTAAAGAAGTATGGAAAATTCTTTAAGAAGAATTTCACAAAGAAATCATCATTTCCTCCTAGAAGAAGATCTAAAGATGAAGGATCCTCCCAACTCACCGTCACTTGCTTTGAATGTGGAAAAGTCGGTCACTACAAATCGGATTGCCCAAATGCTCAAAAGAAAGACAAAAATGAAAAGAAGCAAGGCAAGGATAGAAGGAGCTTCAAGAAGGCTTATCTTGCTTGGGATGACGAATCTAGTTCCTCCGATGATGACTCCAAGGAAGAAGCAAACCTATGCTTCATGCAAGATGGAAGGCCATCGGAGAAATCAAGTAAAGAAACCCAACATATATGTCTAATGGCAAATGAGGACAAAAATGAATCTGAAACCGAGGTAAACTCTTCTTGCTCTACTATTTCCCCTTCATATGATGAGTTGTCTGACATGTTTGAAGAAATGCATAATGAAATTATTAGTTGTTTGGAAAAACTAGTTGCATCTTTAGAAAATGAAATTAAAGAATTGAAGGATGAAAATGAAACTCTCAAATTACTTGATGCTAGCATTGGTTGCATCAAATGCCTATCTTCAAATGATCATGCATCTTCATCATCATGTACATCATGTAAAGATCTAAGCAATAAAATTGATGATTTAAATGGAATTCTAAGCAAATTCACATGTGAAAGAGATAACTTAAATGTGTTACTTGGTAAACAAAGATGCATGTTTAACAAATCCGGTTTAGGCTTTGACACTAGCACACAAGAAAAATCATATAAAAACTTTATCATTTCTCCATCCTACATGACAAGTAGCCCATTCATTAAATGTTTTCATTGTGGTGGAAAAGGTCATAGTGCTTCCACATGTAAAGTTAGAAGGAATGGTATTATAGGGCAAAAGAAAGTATGGGTTCCTAAGGGAACTAAGCCCAAGACTAACACACAAGGACCCAACAAGATGTGGGTACCAAAGATTAAATCTTGACTTTGTGATGTAGGTTTGTTTGAAAGCTAAGAGCTCCAAGTGGTACTTGGATAGTGGGTGCTCAAGTCACATGACGGGAGATGTAACTAAATTTCAATCATTCACAAAGAAAGAGCATGGACATGTGTCCTATGGTGATAACAACAAAGGAAAGATACTCGGCATTGGAAAAGTTGGTAATTCCTTCTCTATCTCTATAGAAAATGTTTTACTCGTCGAGGGCCTTAGACATAACTTGCTTAGCATTAGTCAATTATGTGATAAAAATTATAGAGTTATTTTTGACTCAACCTCTTGTAAAATCGAAAGTATAATTGATGGGCAAGTTAAGTTTATTGGTCATAGAGTGGATAACATTTATATGATAGACTTAGATGGTATGCCTTCAAATGACGATAAATGTTTGATTAGTAAGGAAGATGACTCTTGGTTATGGCATAGAAGAATAGCACACATTGGCATGGGTCAATTAAGTAAATTGATATCCTTAGACTTAGTAATTGGATTACCAAAGCTCAAATTTGAAAAAGATAAAGTTTGTGATGCTTGTCAAATGGGAAAACAAGTAAAGGCTTCTTTTAAATCAAAAAATATTTTTTCTACCACAAAGCCTTTACAACTTTTACATATGGATCTTTTTGGACCAACTAGAACTATGAGCTTTGGTGGCAATTACTATGCTTTGGTCATTGTGGACGATTATTCTCGCTACACTTGGACCTTATTTCTTACATATAAAAGCGATGCTTTTAAATCATTCAAGAGACTAGCCAAACTCATTCAAAATGAACAATCTTCAAATATTGTTTCAATTAGAACCGATCATGGTGGAGAATTTGAAAATCAAGATTTCGAACTCTTTTGTGAAGAAAATGGCATTGAACATAATTTTTCCGCTCCTAGGACTCCACAACAAAATGGAGTTGTAGAAAGGAAAAATCGTGTATTAGAAGAACTTGCTAGAACCATGTTAAATGAAAATGATCTTCCAAAATATTTTTGGGCAGAAGCCGTTGGCACCGCGTGTTATGTTATGAACCGTGCTTTAATTAGACCTATTTTGAAGAAAACTCCCTGTGAACTTTACAGAGGGAGAAAACCCAATATTTCATATTTTTATGTCTTTGGTTGCAAATGTTTTGTTTTAAATAATGGAAAAGAAAACCTTGGCAAATTTGACTCTAAAGCTGATGAAGGCATATTTCTAGGATATTCACTCACAAGTAGAGCTTATAGAATTTATAACAAAAGAACAATGGTCATTGAAGAGTCTATTCATGTTGTGTTTAATGAAACTAACAATGCTCTGCCTAGAAAGGAACTTTGTGATGATGATATCATAGGAAGCATGGAAAACATAAACTTGAATGACAAAGAGGAAAATGAAAGGCAAAAAGAAAAGGAAGCAAACAATGAAGAAACACCTAGTCAACAAACCAATGATGGAAACAACCTACCACAAGATTGGAGAGTAGCAAGAGGACACCCCATTGATGCGGTAATTGGTGATATATTTAAGGGGGTAACTACTAGAAACTCAATTAGAAATATTTGTAATCACTTAGCTTTTGTTTCTCAAATTGAACCTAAGACCATAAATGAAGCAATTATTGATGAACATTGGTTCTTGGCAATGCAAGAAGAACTAAATCAATTTGAAAGAAATCAAGTTTGGGAACTTGTGCCAAAACCAAATGATTATCCAATAATTGGAACCAAATGGGTCTTTAGGAACAAGCTTGATGAAAATGGCATAATAACTAGAAACAAAGCTAGACTTGTTGCTAAAGGATATAATTAAGAGGAAGGAATTAATTATGATGAAACCTATGCTCCCGTTGCTAGATTAGAAGCTATTAGATTGTTACTTGCATTTGCATGTATAATGGATTTTAAACTCTTTCAAATGGATGTTAAAAGTGCCTTTTTAAATGGATATATTCAAGAAGAAGTATATGTTGATCAACCTCCCGATTTTGAGGATCATAATTTACCTAACCATGTCTTTAAACTTAAAAAGGCCTTATATGGTTTAAAGCAAGCTCCAAGAGCATGGTATGAAAGATTAAGCAAATTCCTATTAGAAAAAGGTTTTTCAAGAGGAAAAGTGGACACAACTCTTTTCATAAAAAGGAAAGATAATCATCTATTATTTGCACAAATTTATGTTGATGATATTATCTTTGGTGCCACTAACGTTTATCTTTGTGAAGAGTTTGCTAATCTCATGCAAAGCGAATTTGAGATGTCTATGATGGGAGAACTCAACTTCTTTCTCGGTCTCCAAATAAAGCAACACAAGGATGGGATATTCATCAATCAAGCTAAATATTATAAGGAGTTATTAAAGAAATTTGGAATGGACAAATCCAAGGCCATCGACACTCCCATGGGTACATCTTGTTCCTTAGACAAGGATGAAGGAGGTAAATCCATAGAAATCACTAAATATCGAGGTATGATCGGCTCACTTCTATATTTAACCGCAAGTAGGCCCGATATTATGTTTTGTGTGTGCATGTGTGCTAGATTTCAAGCTAATCCAAAGGAATCACACTTAAGTGCCGTAAAACGTATTATGAGATATCTTGTAGGCACTTCACATATGGGATTGTGGTACCCTAAAGGTGCATCATGTGAACTGATAGGTTATTCCGATTCTGATTTTGCAGGTTGCAAATTGGATAGGAAAAGCACTAGTGGTACTTGCCACTTTCTTGGTTGCTCATTAGTTTCTTGGCATAGCAAGAAACAAAATAGTGTAGCATTGTCCACGGCCGAAGCGGAATATGTCGCGGCCGGCAGTTGTTGTGCACAAATCATATGGATGAAACAACAACTAAAGGACTTTGGGGTTGATCTTGATCACATCCCCATTAGATGTGACAACACTAGTGCCATCAATATCACTAAAAATCCCATAATGCACTCAAGAACCAAACATGTTGATATTAGGCATCATTTTATTCGAGATCATGTGCAAAACGGTGATTGTATTTTAGAATTTGTAGAATCTTCAAATCAACTAGCCGATATTTTTACCAAACCTCTCCCAAAGGAAGTGTTTTACAATTTAAGAAGAGAAATCGGTTTGATTGATCCATCATATTTGTGAACTTATGTGATTTTAACTCCTTGCTATGTCTTTTCATACTATATATCATGCTGTAAAAATATCCTTTCTGGTGTGTGTTGCCTCTGAGTGGAAGTATTCGGATATGTACAAATGAATATCCGGATATCAAATATCCGGATACGTGAAATCCAATATCCGGATATCAAGTATCCTGATATCTTGACCCAATATCCGGATATCCCATATCCGGATATCGAGCTTCAAATATCCGGATATTTGTCGCGTTTGGCTTTTAAACAGAGGCCAGTCTACCTCTCCGTTCATTTCCCTTTTGTTTTTCCCTCTCCTCTTTCTCTCTCTCCCACCGAACCGCCACCAACTCCCTCCTCCCCACCACCGACCCCACCACCACAACTGTTTCCTCTTCCTCCACCGTGCCCCCTCCTTCTCCCCCAGGTTCCTGCCTTGCTGCCCTCAGGTCCTCCCGCGCTTCAGGTTCCCTTTCCCTTTTGCTTTTTCTTCTTTCTTTTCTTTTTTTTTCTTTTGCTGCGTTGTCACTGTTTTTCCTTTTTCTTTTTTTTCCCACCGTGCACCAGCTCCGCTGCCATGGCCAACCACGAACGCCGTTCAAAGAGGAGAAATGACGCCAATGCCTCTCCTTCCGTCCCCACTGCTGCTGCCGACGTTGATCGTTCCGGCTTCGGATATCTCTTCGATGGCAATGCTGAAGAGATCCGTACCTTCATTGACCGGTTCTCCATGCGTCCCATCTTGGAGCCGAAGTACTTGGACACTGTCTTCCTGGCTGCTCAGGGGTTTGACATCTGCCAGCTTCTTGACTCCATCAACCTACTTCAGTTTGCCGCATTACAGTGTTCCTACTCCGAGGTACTCGTTCGAGCATTCTACAAGAAACTCGAGTACTCTCATGGCATCTTGCGATCTCGCGTTAAGGGGATCAACATTGCTGTCACCACCGAAGATTGGAAGGTGCTGATTGATTACTCTTTCCAGGCTGATGGCGTAGTGACTGCTGATGACCCGCTCAGTTTTGACGGGATTCACTTCTCAGACTTTCAGTCCTACGATCGTGCGGCTTTTGTGCCCTCCGCCCTCGGACTGCACGGACCTCCTTGGTCCAACTCTCAGCTAAGAAAATGAGTATCTCTGCTCGCATCCTGCTGTATGTGATATCTCACATCCTTCTCCCTAGGCATTCAAATCATGTCATTGTTCAGGAGAATGATTTCTTTGCGATGTGGGCCATTCGCAATCAGCTCCCCATTGACTGGAGCCACACCTTCTGCTGTCAGATGCGAGACGCTTCATATGGTGCCTCTTATCATCTGCCATACCCTATGCTCATTCAGCGTATCATGGAGCTTAAGGGTGTGCCCATGGATGGCGAGGTAAAGAAGAAGCTCCTGCGGAGCCACACTTGCTTCGGAGAGAAGCTGTTGATTAAGATGAACATCATCCGTGTCAATGGTCAGTGGCAATGGGATGATGAGGCCTCCTATGGTCGTGCTCCAGGTGATGCTGTGGACGAGGATCTGCGTGCTCCGCAGCCTGCTGATAGGACAGTAGATCCCACATCTGCTGCTGCGACTCGACTTCCTCCTATGCCTGCTCCACATGCTCCTTCTCGTGGCTACACCATCCATGACCTCATGCTTTATCTTCAGCAGCAAGAAGCTATTAACAGTGTTTTTCGTCAGGATGTCTCTGATCGTCTCTTTCGCATCGAGACCTCCCTCTGCCTTCATTCTCCTACCAGTGATGCCAGTGGCTCTCGAGTTGCTACAGAGGATGATGTCGATGCTTCGGATGAGGACACTTCCGGCGATGAGACCATGCCTTCCGCTTCTGACTCTGACGATGACTCTTAGTCTAGGATCGCTTCGTGTCTTTTTGTTTTCTTGCTAGACTATATTTTTGGACGTTTGTACTCCTTTTTTATTAAACTTATGTTTGAGTACTACGCGTCACTGATTAATATATGTAACCTTTTCTGCTTAATGATATGAATCGTATTTTCCTTGACGTTGGATTGCATTATGTTATTACTTGCTTACTTGTTTCGATTTTGGATTGCTTCTTTTTGATATTGCCAAAAGGGGGAGAAAGATATACTAAATTGCGAAATATTCAATTAGTCAAGTTGAAAGGTAAATAGGGGGAGATACTCAAAATTAATAATTGAAATAACCTATGTCATGAACTAAGGGGGAGTACTATATTTCAATTAAATGACTTTATGCAACACTAACTCTCTATCTCAATTTAAAGTTTGTCATCATCAAAAAGGGGGAGATTGATGAGTCAAAGCGATGATATGAATACAACGTACATTCCATGTCAACATAGTTTTGATGATAACAAAGAGAAATGATCAAGATCGAAGCAACATCCAAAAAGAAACTCAAATGTGAAAGTTATGCAAGCACCAAGTCCCACGCATCAATCCATGTCCATTATCTCAATTGGTATATCTGCTTAGGACTTAGGAAAAATGTGTAAAGATGTATAGATACTCAGCATTGCATGAGCTCAAGGTCATGCATCACTTATATATTTCAAAAGCATGCATCCTTAAAGAAATGTCAAAACAAATGGTTTGATTTGTCCAAAATTGATTTGAAAAAGATACCTACATGATTTAAACGCTTCAAGACATTTTTCATAATCAACTTCATGCATTACAAGTCATAAACACCATTTAAAGTAAGAAGGAACTTAGAATTCGGACAAAAAGGGTGTTTTCATGAAATATCCGGATATCTCACTTTGAATATCCGGATATCAGTATATATTTCCGGATACAATATCCGGATATCAATATCCAAGTCATAAACACCATATCCGGATATGCCATATCCGGATATGAGCCCGATGAATATCCGGATATGTACGGATTACAACGGCTATAAACGGCTAGTTTTTGGTTGAGATGTCAATATAAATACCCACATCACTCATGATGAATAGTGCACGACCCTAGGGTATTTATTGAAGCTTTATTACACTTGCTAGCCTTTCTTTAGCTCATTAATTACTCATTTGATCATTTGCATACACTTGAGCTCATCCTTCCTTTGAAGCTATACATCTCTTAGTTCTTCAATTTGTTCAATCTGTACTTTGAGAGTACTTAGCCACTTTAAATCACTTCAATCCTACTTCTTGATTTGAGAGGGGAGTGAACCCCATACTTATAGGTTACCAAATCCCTAAGTAAATTTGGAGTGAAAAATTGTAAGGCATCAAGAGCCCGAAGTCTTGAAAGGTTGTAGAGGTTTGTCAAGCACCCTCAAGCTTGATAGTTAGTGAAAAGAATTGATCGAGCGGCTTCAGTCATGGGGTAATAAGGACATCTCCTCATTAGATCTTTAAAGCGGTTCCAGGCTGCACACATAGTTTCACCCTCAGCCTGAGTGAAATTGGTGATATCATTCACCATCTGGTTATATCTTTCCATGGAAAAGAACTCAGCAAAGAACTTGTTTGATAAACTTTCCCATGACGGAATACTTCTTGTTGGTTGCCTTTCCAACCAATTCAAGGTTTTCCCTTTAAGAGCAAAGGGAAACAGTCTCAGCCTGACTGCATCATTGGACACCTGGGGGTGTTTAGTGGAGTCACAGATCATCAGAAATCTGTCAATGAACCTGTGAGGGTCCTCATCAGCCTCTCCACCAAACTGAGCTCGCTCTACCAACTGAATATTGGCAGACTTGAGCTCCCAATTGTTGCCCACTTCTGGATGAACAATGCTTGAATTTGGTCTGTTGAATGTTGGTGTAAGAATTGTATCCATGAGCGGATTGTCCACTTCATCATTGTTTTCAGCCATTGTTTGTGCTTCTTCGAACATAATTCCTAACTCGTTGAATGCAAGCTTCTTCCGAGCAAGTTTTCTATTCCTCTTTTCTGCTCTAGTGATTTCCAAATTAAGTGGAAACTCTGGGATTGTACCTCGCATACAACTCAGAAAAGAGATCAGTAGCACTGTTCAACAAGAATAAAATAAAATAAAAATAAAGAAAATAATATAATATAAAATATAAAAATAAAAAATAAAAATATTCACAGAATCCAATCTTAAAGATCAAAATTATATGATAAAAGAAATGCCAACCCCCGGCAACGGTGCCAAAAACTTGATGCTCTCCGGCAAGTATACCGATCGCACAAGTAATAAAGTGATAAGAAAAGTTCGTCTCCACAGGGATTGGGATCTAATATCAATTAAACTTTTTCTCAAAGAATGGAAAAATTCAAATAGGGTTGTGACAAATATTGTCAAATTGATGGAAATTGGAATCTGAAAATGAAACACTTATTTTTGTATTTTTTTTTTTGAGAAATAAAACAATAAAAATGAGAAGTGATTTGTAAAAAGGATAAGAAAAGCATTGTAGCCAGGGTTCATTCACCAAATGATCTCCACTTTTTACTCCGGGTTGATTTACAATAATCATCTATATAATCACCAAGATAAATTATCATCTAAAAAAGATTTAATAGTTAACCCTCAATTCCTTGCAGGGTTAACCCTTTAATCCCATGAGAAACCCCAATTCCTTGCAATGTTTCTCATGGGATCAAGCAATGGGCGCGATAATTTAAGCATCTGCAATAAGATAAACGTCTATTTCTAGCACGCATACAGATCGTTATCTTACCCCTTTCGAGATCAAAACCCTAATATTCCTATCTAGGGTTTTGATCCTCAGAATATCCTCAACTATCAGATTGATCAATTCTAACAAAGAACATATCAAATTCGCACAGAGTAATGATAAAGATAATTATATAAATCAAAAATCACAAATCAATCCTTCGTATCAAGAGTTCACATATGGATCATGACCCTGACTACAATAAAAAGATCTAGCCAATCAACATCATGATTGCTGATCTAAAATTCAGCATAAACTAAAATAAAAGATAAAGAAAATACTGAGAAGGAGATGAAGAACGCGAAGAACTCCTCTCCTCCCTTCCTTTCCAGATCCAGATCTGCCTCCGAAATGTGTGTCTGTGACCTAATTCTGTAAAAGGTCCTTTTTATAATGTTTTTTTCTTTCCAAAAATGCCCCTCAGAAACACGGTACATCCATCCCGTAAACCGGCGCCAGTTGGCGCCGGGTTGGCGCAAGTCAGCGCCACGCTACTGCCTGAAATGAAAAAGCCGGTACTGAATGTTCGTGAAACGGCGCCATAGTGGCGCCACTAGGCGCCATTCCAATTTCTTCATACTAAAGTGGCGCTACTTGGCTCCATTTTGGCGCCAAGTAGCGCCAAGTTACTGGACTTTTTGCAATTTTTTTATACTTTGGCGCCGGTTGGCGCCATAGCAGCGCCAGCTGGCGCCACCTCCAAAGTACCTCTGGGAATCCGGAAACTTGCGTGGGTGTGCGCCGTGCTTCTGGAACTTGTATTTCTTGGCATCTGTGTGGAATTGTGTTAACATGTTTTTTATAATTTTCACTTCTTTTCCTATAAAAATACAACTAAAAGGTGAATATTATTGACATACAAAGAATCAATATAATTAGCAAATATGTATTTAAATTGCTCTCTTATGACTCTATTCTTATCAATTTTAACACAGAAAAACCACACTTGCCGAGACACATCAGATACATCCAAAGACTCTTTTATTCCAAGTCTTTAAAGGTTCAATCAGGGCCTCTAGGCTATGGTTGATCTAGAGCTGAGCTTTCCAAACAAACTTAAGGAAAGGAGAACAAGTTAAGTGCTCTTGCCAAGCCACCAAAAATCTGAATGGCCTTTCATTCCAGGAGGTCTCTTTAGGAAATAAAGAGAGGAGGAGCGGGTTATGATCGAAATTCAAACGGGGCAGAGACCTCACATAGGCATCTCCAAAAGTTGTTCTCCACTCTGCATTAGCAACAATCCGATCCAGCCTCTTGTAAACTCTGTCAAGATGGAGCCATTTGGGACCCTTCCAAGTAAGCAGGGAACCTCTACAGCCCAGATCTAGTAAGCTGCAATCATTTAGGAAGGTGGGAAATTTTTGACATCTGGCAATGTTGACAGGGGCTCCCTTTTTTTCTCTCTGACTGATGGTATTTCATTGAAGTCTCCCATCATGGCCCAAGGTCCCACCATACTATCACTGATTCTCTTGAGATCTATCCAAAGTTCTTCCCGGATTTCCTCCCTTGGACTAGCATAAACTACAGTGAGCATGAAAAGCCTCTTGATAAACCCTTGGTTTATAAGGTTTTAAAGCATGAATTAGTTTAATTTGTGTGATTAAATGGATAGAAAAGAGGGTTAATGTCCTAGAAAGTCCTAAATACAAGTTATGAGTTTTGTTGAAAAATTACATTATTCTTGTAGGGAAATGAAGCTCAAGAAGCATATGAGAGAAGGAAGAAGATTCTAAAGAATGGGAGAATTCTAAGTGTTAGGCGCTAAAACGGCCAAAGTCGAGCGTTTTAGCGCCCTGCTGCAAAATGAAGCCAAAAAGTGCTGGTGCTGAGTGCTAAAACGCCCAAAGTCAAGCGTTTTAGCGGTGACGAGTGCTAAAACGTCCAAAGCAAGCGTTTTAGCGCCTTTCTGTTCAAAAGGATTATGGTCTTGAGTGCTAAAACGGTCAAGAGTTTTAGCGCTGAAGACAGTTAAAAGTGGTTTAGGCATCCATCAGGTTGTGCGCTAAAACGTCCAATAATAAGCGTTTTAGCGCCCATGTCGGTTTTTGGATGTTAATTCAGTTTGGTATTTGTAAACTATAAAAAGGGTAAAGGGCCTTCACACTAGAGATATATCCATTAGAATCTGACATTTCCCAACACACTAGGAGAAGGGGGATCATATCAGATCTTTTATAGATCTGATCTGACTTTTCATGTTCTCTGAATTTCCAAATTTCTTAGGACTTAGTATTGTATTAGTTTAGTACATTTTATGTAATTGCAATTGAAGATTGAAGACTCAACGATCATGACAATGGAGTTTGATCTTTCCTCTTCTCTTGTCATTTCTTTTATTATGTCTTAGTAGAGTCCTTTATAGTCTGATTTGAATGGAACTCAAGTATGAATTTATGAATGGATGATTGAATATTATGTTTGTCTTTTATGTGATGATATGAAGTTGTCTGTATCAATTCTTTCCATCAAGGGAGTAGTGTAGAACAGGGATATTTATATTATTCCTATAACTGACAACTTCATCATCAGTGTTCTAGTATTCAAGGGATTGATGCTAGGATTCTGATGTAATCTTAAGACCTTAGTGTTTAATGCATGTATTAAGAAGGGAATCACCAAGGGATTGGGGTTTCTGATTAATGTATCAATCAGGATAATAAGGGATTACATCTTGATGATAAGAAAAATGTTGATTAACATCATATGTGAGATAATTCATAGTAGGATTGATTCTTTTATAAGTTCATGCTTGAGGGATATTGATGTCTGACTACTTGTTTAAATTATAATTCACATTTTATTTGTTTTATCAAGTTTTTAATGCAATTCAAATTAATTCTAGTGACAGCAATCAATGAAATCAATAACTTTTTATTTGATTCAACTTAGTTATAAGTGGTTAGTTGGTGCTTGAACACAAATCCTCGTGGGAACGATCTTTACTCATCATTTTATTACTTGTACGACTAGTACACTTGCTAAAGTCGCAACACCTCCCTTGATTAACAGAGCAGGACATGTGAATATACTGGCTGAATTTCTCAATGATGGAGATTTTAACAGATTCTTCCTTCCATATAATCCAGATTCCACCTGAGAAACCAATTGCATCTACAACAGCAAACTGATTGAAGCCAAGCTGCTTGATCTTCTTCTGTACAATTGCACCACTAATCCTAGGTTCCAAAATTCCTAAGGGATGTCTTGAACTATTTCTTAGCTGCACCCCTACAATTCCATACTAGACAATTCATTGGATAACTAAAAAAGTTCCAGGATTGCAGAGCTCCTAGTCACTCTCTCGCATATGATCTGGATCATCTATTATGTTGTTGTTTTCCATAACCATTCCATCTATAGCTTCTCTATCAGGAGGTTCGCCACTTTTCAAGTGTTCTTCACAACTGATATTATTGTTTCCCATCTCCGAATCCTTATACTCCTCTACACACGTCACACTTAGCTGGTGGTTCAGAATTACCATTGATTTTGGTACAAAGGATCTTAGAAGCATAGTTCCTTTTCTGCCTCAGCCGGGGAAGTCTCATTACCAGAGCAACAACTCGGCTCAGTTGGGGTATTTGGGTCCTGTTTCTGCCCAACCTGTTTGGTATGAGAGCTGGATGAAGGAGCTCTGGTGCCTTAGAGCTAGTTCTTGCTGGTGTAGATTTAGAAGAGAAAAAGAAAGCTTCGGTATTCTCTACTGCCTTGGGTTTGTATTTGGCCTTACCAGGACCTTTTTTAGCACCTGAATCAATCTTTCTGGAAGCTATCGTAGGACTAGATTGAGGGGTGTTACCACCTTTGTTCTCCTTAGATTCGCCAGGCTTAGTTCCTGAAGATGTCTTAGGAGAAGGGCTTTTCATAATAGCTAGTCCAGTATTGTTCATAGCTGCTTTTTTCTGATGACTGGAGTTCTTTTTATTAGAGATATCATCTCCAAAGGTTCTCTCCTCTTTTCTTTCATTCCTCTTGAGGGGCTGATGCTTTGAGAATTTCTTCCTCTGCACCACCATCCAGGGACCCACTTCCTGATTGCTAGGTTGTTTAGTTGAATCTGGCAAGGCTTCCTGCGTATTACTAGGCTCAACCGGTTTCACCACTTCTGGGCATTTCTCTGAATTTTGTCCATATTTTCCACATTGAAGACAAATCAAATATAGGCCTTCATGTTCCACCTTGAAAACCTCATCCTCCAGAATATACTCCCCCCTCAGAGGTTTAGATAGATCAAGTTCCACACAAGTCCTAGCAAACTTTCCTCTATCACCCGTTGATGTGGTTCTATCTACCTTTAACACTTTACCCACAGTATTACCAATCAGTTTCAGAAAGGAAATCACGCAGAATTCTTGCGGGATACCTGGAAGATGAATTCACGCAACAACTCTATGGATGTTTTCTCTGTTGGAGTTGAAGAAAGGCTCCCATTTTCTTATAGCAAGGTAGTGACCCATTAGGACTAGGGGTGTCAATATAAGTTTTGACACGCGAGTCGACCCGCGACACGACACGAAAATTCGTGTTCGGGTTGACCCGCAAGAAAATTTGTGTCGTGTTCGTGTTGGAAAAAATGACACGTAAAAAATCTGTGTCGTGTTCGTGTTGATGTATTCGTGTTCGTGTTGCCCCGTATTTTTTTAATTATTTTATTTTTAATTTAATATTTTTTAATTTTGATCCATTTTTATATAAAAAAAATGTCCATTTTGCGTGTTATTCGTGTCGTGTCGTGTCAACCCGCAAAAAATTCGTGTCGTGTCAGTGTTGAAGATTTTGACACGAACAAAAATTCGTGTCGTGTTCGTGTTGATGTATTCGTGTCGTGTCAAATTCGTGTCGTGTCGAATTCGTGTCGTGTCAACCCGTTTTCACACCCCTAATTAGGACCCATGGACCTCCTGTTAAAGCCAGGTTCAGATCTTCCACACTCGAGAACTTAACTGAGAAGAAGTCGTTCCCCAGGTCTGCTACCACAATGGATCCCATCTTCGCCCAGAGGCTCTCCAGTTTTGTCTTCATGTACATGACTCCAACCTTCTTGCCCATAAGCTTCACAATGATTGCTTTTCTCCATGGACTTCTCAACCGCTCTTTAGCTTCCTTTGTACAACGGATTCTAACAGAGCTGTCTTCACCGAATATTGTCTGGAACCCCAACTCATCTATGACTCCTAGATTGGGGTCCAGTGGCTCGCTTATCTCTTCCAAGTAGTCATCGTGCCAGGAATCCTCTTCTCCCATCACGTTGCCTTCAACTCGGAGTGCCTCCGCAAATGACTTTGGTTTCCCTGAGGGTATTCGTTCCAGAATGTTTCCTAGACTAGCTCCCCTGTTGGAAGATTCTGGGGAGAATTCCTCTCCATTTTTCGCTCTCTTAATGCTTTTTCTCATGTTATCCTGCGATTCAGAAACAGAATTTGATTTTCCGCCATGGTTTTCATTTGAAGAACTCATTTCTTTGCCCTAACAGAGAAAGGAAATATCGCGCGCGTGTAACTCACCCAAAGCTAATCCATATAAAAGAAATGCACATCTATTATGTTTCAACTAGTAAATAGCCTACCTATGAACAATTTTCAAGTATTAACTACTATCCACGAAGTGTCCAGAACATGGTTCGGAACCAGGAACCTCACAAACTTCAAATCAGCACGTGACCGCTTCAACTACAACCATGGACTACCTATTAGAAATTCAAGATAAATATGTTTTAAAAAAGATGGGAATGTTGATTACTAATTTACTGGCTTCAGCTTATTTGTAGGGTAAAACTTAAAAAGAAATATCTTATTTTTCCTTTTATATATAATAAAAGGAGTGATTAGTTGAAGAATAAGAAGGTTCAAAATTAAAAGGGAGAGAAACTGAGTACAAGAAAAGGAGGAAATTAAAGTGGAACTAGAACCAATTAGACAAGGTTTTAACATACAATTTGCTTAGGGAGAGAGGAGAGTATGAAAAACAATGTGACATTCTTGCTTTTACTTACATCTCCAAAAGCTCTCAAGCAATTCAAAATTTTGAGAATTATAATGAGCACTCTCTTCTTTCAAGCTCCACCGAGCAGTGGAACCGCCTGTGGTATCTACATCCAACCTATGTCGTATATCAGCAGTTATGTGTCATTTCACATTAGAAACAGTCAAACAGATATTTGTAAAACCTCTTCCTTATCTTCCTCGAATGCAGTTTCCTCTTGTCGTTCAACCGGGCCTTGAGGGGTTCCAAAGAGAGTGGTGAACATTTGCCTATGGCACTCATCACAGAAAAAGAAATAGGAGAAGTGGCCCTCATTTGGAAGCTTATGGATGACTGCTTCCGGTAAAATTCGTTCTATATATTCCATCATTGATGGTGGAACCACCCTATCATCCAATCCCTGTTAAGGATTGAAAAGTTAAACGTAAGATTTACATGTAATAACAGGTTGGACTTGATTAAAACAGGAGAAATTCTTGTGCCAATAAATACACACATCACCATTTTATTATTGTCTAAATATTTGCACCACACAACCATTTTATATATGAGATGAATTTATGATGTGTCAATTTACTTATTTAATCTACTTACTAAGTGTACACAAGAATCCCTTAAAACATATTTAAGTTGGGTAAATAGATCAACATCAATTTAGAAGAATCGCTGAAGACAAACCAGTGACTGAATTTTTTGGAGCAATTGCTAATGCAAAAACCTTGGTTATCACCTTCTGTGATTAAGAGAGTCGAATTTCCTGATTTCTATTGTCCTCCTTCCTGGAAGAGGGATTCTCTAACCATTTGTTGATCTTAAAAACTATAGATGTGTATATTATCAAGTATGCTATCTCTAGACATTCCTACAACTTGGAAAACCTACAACTTAGCATGCAGAATGTCAACAACGACAAGGGATGGACGCACATAAAAGGGTTATTTATCCTTCAGCTGCAGATGAATGAAAACTACGAAAAAGATATTGTAGATAGAAAATACAACACGTAATAGCTGCAGTATCCAAAGTAGAACAATGTCTTCAAAGTCCAAACCTGCCACAAGTGTGTTAGACCAAGAAATCCTGCTAGTTCACATTCCACCTGACCGTACATGGATTTCAACCAAAGAAGTATGCCTCTTGTTTGACACTTCTTCTGCACATGAAGTTCTTTGAGGTTAAAACCCCAATTTGATACCTGCAGAACAGCTTCCTCTACAAATGGCTGTATGTTTTCCTGACGAACTGACTCTTCCACATCCCTCTGCCAAAATTCCTCAAACTTTGGTTCTTCAATCAGAAGTTTATCCTGAACATGTGAAAATAATTATGTTAACAGATCATGAAAGAGATAAATGCCTTTGACTCTCAAAAACTTTTGCAAGCTGCAAGTGAAATGAGGTAATTTATACTACATAATTTTCTGTTCTGGATTTAATTTTTAAAGTCATCTTTACTTCTACGTTCAAATGTCACAAAGCAAGGCAAGGGACAGACGAAAAGCAGTTTCCCACAAGACTAATATTTTAACAATTACCAACAATAAGTATTCGCTGACGGATGTTGCTGAGATGAAGCTATCACACATAATATACAATCAGAAGAATGATGATTATATAAGGATATTCCACTGCACAATTATTCATTCACTTCCATAATACTACAAGATTGAAGCAACGGTTCTAAGGCTCTGTAGCTTCAATGAGTTAGATAAAGCAATTTCAAGAAAGACAATTATATTGGATGGCACCATAGTTTTTAACCAGATATTGACAGTTGACAATTTGAAATAAAAACAACTGTGATTCAGTATCCATCTGGTAAAGCATCGGCTTCTAATTAACAGCAAGTTATCACAGACAGAAAACAGACCTCAAAAATTTGAACCAAATGCCCAGCAAACCTTATTTGTTTGAAGCGGACATGAATCCACTCAACAATTGCAATACAGAAAAAGTTCATATACATTGATGAAAGATGCAACATTTTTTAGAAGTATTTATCCTCTGTAAATAGTTCAAGGATATACCAGACTCACCTTCTTTCCTAGTGAAAAAGATAACTGCTTATTAATCTCATCATGCTTTTCAGGCAAGAAGCTTTTCCCGTAGAAAAAAGAGAGAAGTTTTGGAAATCTACGAGCCAAGGAATACATTAGTTTCCTCCTTGGCAACCACATCTCCCAAGTTCTTTTCATCTCATCCTTAGTTAAGCGTGGCTCATATGGATTAATCATAGGAGCCAACATAGCTGCACCTGAAATGTTGGACAATATCATAAATTACATCAAGTTCCACAATGTGTTTTTTTTCTTTGTTTGGGGGGGGTGGAGGGTATAAATACTAGAAAAGGGAATGAACGTTAAACAAAGGTGGGCAAACAAATAGAAAATTGATTTTTTTTTGGGTAAAGTCCGAATAACCCAAGAACGGTTTAATCTAAAATCACTTATTCCCAAAAAAAATTATTATAACTTACCATCCCAGTGGTTTTTTTCCATCCAAGTCAACCTAAACACCATTTAATATTACATAAACTGTCCATTTTGCCCCATGCACAGCAAACAAATAAAATATATAGGCAGATTGTATCAATCACTTGATCATGAGTTTGTTTTCTCATTTCAAAATTTCTATGGATGCTTTTAGAATGTGTATGTAAACAGTGTTGGCTGCAGTTGTTTCTGCAAGAATATTTGGCACTTACTAATTAAAAATTATTTTCATTCAGATTCCAGGAGCAGACCCGATACACATGGCAATGGAGGAGGCAATGTTGGCAGAAGATGGCATTTTTAGGCTCACACTGGGGAGCCAAGCAAATTACTAATATTCAAGCTCATCCCAGTGGGCTTATGAAGGGTGCAGGTTCCCATGTTGATCACGAATATTACTACCCAGAACAGGTGATATTAATTTCTTCCACTTTGTGCTACCTCCGATCATGACAGAAAATGACAGGCCTAGTTGTATTGTGAACTTGTAATATAGATAACAGAGGCTACACTGCATTAGCCAATATTCATCTTAAGATTATTAAAAGATCTTGCATCGGTGTGTATGTTATGATTGTTATAAATCAAATTTCCCCAAATTTCATTATCCCATCTCTCACTCTCTACCTTATTCTATCTTTGCTCTCCTGATCTCATGATTCTCATCTTGCACAGCAAATTGTTCATACTTTGTTTATTGTTTGCAGGGGCAAAATATACAAATTTATGTAATTTTTTACAGCATTTAGGTCGACTTCAATAGAGAAAAAAATGTAGATAAGAGATAAAAACAAAGGTTAGGGCGTAAGTGATTTTAGAGTAAACCACAAGAACTGTATTTGAATTTTGAACTTTACCCTTTTTTCTCTTTCCAATTAACTTGTAAGAATGTAGAAGGAGTCACAGTAATGATTTTGTTGGCAATAGATTTTTATATGGCCCAAAAGGTTAACATGACTAATTTGTTATAAGCCTCTCTCAGGGTCCGCAACATAATGGGTAGAAAGCCTTAATAGGACCAACACTTGCAGTCAGTAGACCAACAAATCAAATTTCCCTGATAGCTTTATTCTCCAAAGAAGATGATACTTTCCATACTGGGTACAAGTGCAAATCTGTAGCCACATCTTGTTAACCATGTCACGAGATTCATACCTATACAACATATATGCTCTATTCTGAATTAAATAGTTCAGATTTTACTTTTTTCTTCCCCCACCCCTCCCTTTCATTGAGAAAAAAGATTATTATTTGTTTTCTCTTTGCACATTCAAACAAGTCAGTAAATGTGTTTTAATCACTCTGCCCACCCTTTAAGTTGTTTTGGACGCAAAGGTCATACTACTTAAACTATCTGCTACATATCACATACAGTAAGAACTCCAACTGTCTCTGCAAGGACTTTAGCAATGCTTGATGTGAAAGATTCCGGATGAAAAGAATGGAAGTGAACTAACGTAACTAGACCATGGAACAGCCCAGACTCCAGATACACTAGTTTGTTTTCCAATCTGCCACGGGGGCAAGTTCGCTACCCGGTGTAGCGAACTCGGTTTGCTGACGTGTCACGTGTCTAGTGGACACCAAGTTCGCTACACGGGGTAGCGAACTTGGTTTTAACCATGTTTGCTGCCCAATGTAGCGAACTTCGTACCTTTTCTTTTTTTTTCTTTTTCTTTTTTAAAAAACTTGGTACTTGTTATCAACTAGAAATGTGACACGTCAAAAACCCTCAATCAATCATGGCCTTTGTTCACTAACAGCAAATGAAAGGAGGTTTCTGTGCTCCACTTAATAATTGATATCCCTGCCCAACTGGCAATATCATTGACCATTGGATTCTACATCCAGATAATAAACCCAATATACAATAACTCTGCCAACTGGCCAGGGGTATCAATAATTAGTGGTCTAATCTAATTTTAATTAGTGTCAAAAAGATGATTTTTTATGAGCACTTTAAAGATATCTAGAAATTAAAAAGCTTTAAAAAAATTCAGCACAACCTGCAATTCTCTCAGGAATATATCTGAGAGAAGCCCAAGCATGAATGCATCCACTAGAATGGCACAGCAACCAGAACTTATCACTAACATTAACAGCATTGACTAGATGAAGCATATCCATAGCTGATGAGTTGAGACTTCTGTTAGGATGAGGATCACTCTCCCCAAAACCAGGAAGATCATATGTAACCAAGCGAACACCATACTCCTCAAGCAATGATGCTTTAACTCCAGGTAAACCTTCAATTGGGGGGAAAAAAAATGAAAGATAAGAATTAAATTTCTACTTGTGTTCATCACAAAGATTATACCCAAGAAATTTTTCCAATGATTAAGAATCTGAACTCAAATGTTACCTGCTAGCCTGGATGAAAGAAAAGAATGTGGAGCAACAAGTGAAAATCTAGCTCTGTCAGCTGAAACACCTTGCTCATGGTAAGCCATGTATCTACCATCAGGAAGTAGTATGCGACTAGCACTAAGTGGATGCTTGCGCACCTTCACCACTGGGGTTACAGTATCACGATTGGGATCTACACTTATAGCTGCAAATAACTCATAAAAATAGAAAGTAAGTAAATCTAGCATAAGCAATTATAATAGGTAAGGGAAAAAAAAACACAAACACACACAAGTTGAATGCACCTGCGAGGGCAAGAATGAAAACGAAGAACACAACAGACCAAGCATGAAGAGGGTCACGATCCTCGGGGAGAAAATCATTGAGAAACCTCAACCTCTTAGAAACCTTAGCACAAGGTCCACGAAGCTTCTTAACTACATAGGATTCGTGGTTGATGAAGTTCTGTTGCAGAATGTCCCTACAACCTCGAACCAAATCCAAGAGTATCTCAAACCAAGCCATCAGAAACCCCAAAACTTGTTCCTTCAAGCTCTCTTTTGATTCCACCACCGACTCACTCCTCACATGAAACGACGCCGTCGAAGACACGTCCATGTCCGGTGGATCTCCGGCGTAATGCACACCTGAATCCTCAATCAAACTCGCCAGCTCCTCCGTCCACGAGTTCCTCCCTCTCACTTCCACCATTTTTTTTTCTTCCACATTAACCACTCCTTCTCACTCTATCTCAATTATCAAAAAACCTCACTCTATCCCAATAAAGTAACTCGTGTCACGATGATAATGCACACAAGCACAACCGCTACGCAACACACCACAACCCAACTGCAACATCTTTTGTTTTTGTTTTTTTTTTACTCACAAGCGTGATCTTGAAGCTAAACTTTTTAATAAAATAATCTAAATAAAGAATAATAATAATATCCGACCAATATTCAAAACGAACGAAAAAATTTCATAAAGGAGATTCGTACGTTGTTATTCCTCTTTTATTTTATTTTTCTCTCTCTCTCTCTAGTTGTTTGAGTGAGGACTGGAGAATGAGGTTTTTTGTTTTTTCGAATTTGATAGAGGTTGACGGTGAATATGTGGCCACGTCAGACACGATAGGAACGTGAAACAAGCACATTATTTGATCGGCGAGTCTGCTTTGGCGGTTTAGGGGAATTTATTTAAAGTTGTCGGTTCCATGGGAATCTACTATGTAGTAGTGACTAGCGAATAGTGACCGGAGAAAGGAAATTGTAATAAAATAATAATAATAATAATAATAATAAATAAAAAGTAAACTCGTTTTAAAATTATTTCCAACAATCTTAAAACGATGTTGTTTTAGAATTTTAGAAAAAAAAAATATTGAATATTTTAGTAATTTTATATTCCTTTTATATTATTTATTTTATTAAAATATCTTATATTTTTTTTCCTAAATTCTAAAACTACGTTATATTGGGATTGTTGAAAATAACCCCCTTATTGTAGAGAAACGTCAAGTTCTCTGGGGGGTTAATAATGAATTTTAATCTCAAAACTAATTTTTGTAAACTTCAAAAACAACAACGTGAATTTAATGTCTTGTATTCTATTATAGTTGGCGTAGTTTTGTTGGTAAGTTTTTGTTAAGGTTGAACTTAGCAAAATGGTCCAGTCAGTTTTGATAGCAGTTTAACTTATGCAGTCATGCATATATTTTTGCTGGTAAACTTGATCACAGATCTTGATCTCATACCAAATACTAATAGCTTAGTGGGTATAGGGAGTAATGAAAAGCAAAAAGTTTTAATTTTATCCTCACATATCACTAAAATTTGTTTTAGAATCATTTATATCCCTGTAATTTTTTTTATTACATATATTTATGTGATTTGTAAAAAGTAAAAAATCACATGAATATATGTGATAAAAAAAATATATCTATGGACATTGTAATAAAAAAAACACGGGAATATAGGTGATTCTGCAGAAAATCACATGGACATTGATGAAATTTTCCCTTGACTCATTCGGTATTTCAAATTATGGAAATACCGAGAAAGCCTATTTGCATCAAAAGAGATAATTAAAATATATTTAAAAAAAATTGATCTCATGATCACTTGATAAATATTCACTGGGGACTCACATGCCAATACTAGATAACTGGTGCGGGTCAAACTGGACATAATCGGAATGAAACAATAAAGAAAACTATCAAATGTGGTCATGGATCCACGAGTGATGACCCATGAGGCCATGAGTCATGACTGAGTCAGCGTGTGGGTTGTGGTATTTTATTTTACTTTTCATATTTTCTTGTAAATAGTAAAAGATATGATTGAAGGTTAAGATATGATTAGGGGTGTAAATGAGCCAGGCTACTCGTCAGGGGCCTCTGGCCCGGCCTACCTTTGGCCTGGCCTGGCCTAGCCCATTTAACAAAACAGGCCAGGCTTGGGCTAATTACAAAGCCTCTTTTAAAATCAGGCCACAGGCCTATTTTGTAAAGCCCGGCCCATGCTGGCCTATATTTTTAAACAATTTTTTAATAAAATTTATCTTATATAATAGAGTTTAGGGACTTGGGGGACTGTCGATTTTTTCTTCCTTTTTACTACTTTTGGTCCACATAAGCTGTGTTTTTGTTCGCTATCTGAGCCACCTCCAACCAGTGACCAAGTGACCACGCTACTCATCGACAACTGCGCTATTGTTCATCAGCCTTCATTTCGATCGGTGTTAGAGGGACACACCACGCTGCCAACTGTTGTTTTTTTTTTTTTGAAACCCTTATTCTATTGTTTTTATTTGGCTTCCCTGAATATACTTTTTACACCATAAGTCCTTCAAGCAGCTTAGTTTCTCTGAATATACTTTTTTAAATCGTGGGAACTTTGTTTCTCTATTTTTGTTTGTTGTATTGTACTGGGTTCAAGTGTTATTTTCTCAATTTTTGTGGCAGTACTCTAATCACCTAACTCCGGTTTTTTATTTTGAGTATTTGTAGACTATCGTTAATTCGTTATTGGTTTCAATTAAAATTCGCTAACTGTGATAAATTTTAATAATTTGCACTTTTACAAAAAGGATGAAAAGATCTAAATATAGAACACCTCTAATATGTCTCTTTGTGTCTTTAAAAAACAGGCCAGGCCTAGGCCAATAGTCAAGGCAGGCTAAGAGGCTGTGCAAAAGATATGATTGAAGGTTAAGATATGATCAAATCATAACTTGGAATTCTACTCTTCACCATTTCAAATTTATGGTGGTCCACCGGCCTTGCATAAAGTCCCAAAGCAAGTGAAATGGAGTTGGTATGGCCTCAGTGGTGGTCCTGATCCGTTATCCTTATGTCACGTTGGTTCGGCTCAAATACCTAAACAATGGGCTTATATACGAAGCAATAATAATTAATAGAACAAAGTCCTACTTTACCATGTGAAAATGTGTCAACCCAATTAGATCAAGTAGTTCAAAAAATCTTGGTAGGTAAGGATTTCCACTGTGTGAACAATTTTGAATTTTTTTTGGTTAATAGTCTCACTTGATAGTCATTTATTTTAGTTATTTTTTTTTGGTATCCACTGATAGTCATTTTTTTGGCCTCAACCCAGAAATTTTAAATTTCCGAATATTATCATAAACTGAATGTAAAAATCATATTTTTAAAAATTAAGATTCCCGAATAAATAAAAACTTCTTCTGTACCAAACGTCTCTCATGGTAGGCGAATCGCTTCTGAGCGAGTAAGAACCTAAAAGCAATTTCTCTTATATCATCATTTAATTTAATTCTTAAATTAAACTAAGTGTGCAATCTAAATTTAAAAAAATTACATACAGATTTATTAAACTTTTGCCTGTCGATAAATTATTTTCATGAATTTTAAAACTGTCTTGCTTAATTTTTTTAAGTCATAACATTAACAAACTTGTCCATCCATATGTCCTTAAAGTTACTAACTGACATGTAATGTGGCAAACATTAGTCTTTGTGTATGTTCACAGTCGCAATCTTTCATTAATTTATTTTTTGAAATTTAAATTTTATTTATTTATTATGTGATAAATTACATGTATAAAAATAATAAATGTTACTCTATCTACTTGTATCTTATAACTCGCTTTATAACTCGCGGAATTAAAAAACTATAGCAGTTAAATACAAATAAAATGAGTATAACTTACTTCTATTAAATAATCTTAACTCATTCATTATTTCTCTTTATATTAAAAATAAATAAAGCAATGTCGAAAACAAATAAAAAAAAAAACCAAAGAATCGCTTGCTTCTTCCCTAATTTTCCCATTTTGGATCGAACCATAAAACGCATCGCCGATGAAAATAACCAATTTTTAAAAATTAATTAATTAACCGAAACAATTTTTAAAGAATCGATTTAAGAACCGAACTAGGAATCAGATTTTAGAACCGGATTAAGAACCGAATCATTTCCAAACTGAACTTTTTTCAAACCAAACCAAATTAATTTTTATAATTTTATTTTTAAATTTTTTTTAAGTTTTTTTCTTTTCAAAAGAGGATCGACCCGAATCGGTTCCGAACCGAACCACACAACTTCCAAACCGGTTCCGAACCGAACCATTTCCGAACCAAACCGAATCACTCTCGAACCGAACCATTAAAATTAATTCGGTTCGATTTTTCAAAAAATCCGATTCGGTTCGACTCATCCATCCACATCTCTATTTTTTCCAATGAAAAAACAAAGACTTCTAGTTTTACTATACAGAAAAATGAATCTATGAAACCAAATCCACCAATGAAGAGCCACTCCATGTTAGCAAAATCCACCAACTTGAATTGCGATGGGAGAGTAAACTTATCTAATGATCTCGAGCAAACAAATATACGGCCTTAGTAGCTAGAAATGTGCCGTCGCTGTGATGAACCAAAAAGTGAAGGTACGATGACAGTGACGGAGTCAGAAAATCATTTTAGCGGGCGACAAAAAATTTAGCCAGTCACAGCTCCAATTTAGTAAGCATATATAAGAAAGAGACAAATTAGTTACAAATTATTCTCTTAATTTCAATCAGCCAAATTATTTCAATCAATTTTATGCTGAAATTATTTGAAAAATCAGCTTTTTGAAAAATTAATAGTGAACCCTTTCAACATCAATTCTTTTCTTAAAAAAAGAATATAACTCCGCAGCAACAACAACAACAAAGTGACAAAGAAGAAAGATAACATCATGTGCTGCGAATTTTGAAAAAGGGTTCACGAGAATGCTTATATAAGTAGCGAATTCATATATGGTTATATTTATCTCATTTTATATGAGATAAGTAATTTTACTACACAAAAAAAAAAAAATAGTTTCATCACTTTTTTTTCTCTCTTTTTACATGTGAATCTCACTTGTAATTTTATTTATAGAGAAATATTTCTCATTCATATATTAACAACATGATTCTTACGATTGCAAAAAAACAGAGCAGTCCTCAACATTAAACTGCAAGAGTCACATAGGAAACTAATCTAGAATCTTCAGTTCACGTGCAAACTTTACTTAGGTTTTTTATTATTTGTTGAATATCGAAAGAGAAGAGAGGAACATTTGAAAATAATACTGTGTGTATCAACTACACAGCGGAGTCTATTATATAACTAAAAAGAAAGAAAATACAAACAGATATACATGATGTGGGACTTCTATACTACTATTCTAGATATACACGATGTGGGACTTCTATACTACTATTCTAAACTATCATTTACAACACTCCCCCTCAAGCTAGAGCGTATAGGTCATATGCATCAAGTTTGTTACAAATAAACTTTATTCGAGGGCCCCTCAAAGATTTTGTAAACACATCTGCTAATTGCTCATTAGAGGGTACAAAGCTAGTTTTAATCTCACCAGTAAGAATCTTTTCTCGAACAAAGTGACAATCTATTTCTATATGTTTGGTTCTTTCATGAAACACTGGATTTGATGAAATGTGTAGAGCTGCTTGATTATCACAAATGAGAGTTGCCTGTCCAGTGTCTCCAAACTTAAGCTCTCTGAGAAGTTGTTTAAGCCAGATAAGCTCGCAAGTAGTAGTCGCCATGGAGCGGTATTCTGCTTCAGCACTTGATCTGGCAACTACGCTTTGTTTCTTACTTTTCCAGGAAATCAAGTTGCCTCCAACAAAGACACAATACCCAGAAGTAGATCTCCTATCAGCTGGACAACCAGCCCAATCAGCATCGCAGTACCCAACCACTTCATCATGACCTTTATCTTCATATTCAAGGCCTTTCCCTGGAGATGCCTTGATATACTTAAGAATACGAATGACTGCATTCCAATGTTCTTGACATGGAGAATTGAGAAATTGACTGACAACACTAACTGCAAAGGAAATATCAGGTCGAGTGACTGTGAGGTAGTTCAATTTTCCAACCAATCTTCTATACTGCTCAGGATCTGAAAAGGGCTCCCCCTGATTTGGTAGAAGCTTGATACTTAGATCCATAGGAGTATCAACAGACTTTGAATTTAACAGAGCAGTTTCTTCAAGAATATCCAGAGCATATTTCCTCTGAGATATCACAACACCAGCTTTAGATTGGGCCACCTCAATTCCTAAGAAGTATCGAAGTTTCCCAAGATCCTTAGTCTGAAAATGATGACATAAGTGTTGTTTTAATCGAGTGATCCCATGCCGATCACTGCATGTGATGACAATATCATCCACATATACCACCAGATAAACAGACCCAGAAGCAGAATGACGATAAAAGAGAGAATGATCAGCTGCACTCCGAGTCATGCCAAATTGTTGAACAACACTATTAAATTTACCAAACCAAGCTCTTGGAGATTGTTTGAGGCCATAGAGAGACTTACGAAGACGACAAACAAGTCCTGACTCCCCCTGAGCAACAAATCCAGGAGGTTGCTCCATATAAATTTCTTCCTCAAGATCACCATGAAGAAAAGCATTCTTGATATCCAGTTGGTAGAGAAGCCAATGGCGAATAGCAGCCATGGCAATAAAAAGGCGAACAGTAGACATTTTCGCCACAGGAGAAAAAGTATCAATAAAATCCAAGCCAAAGACCTGAGTGAAACCCTTCGCCACCAAGCGAGCTTTAAGACGATCCACTTGACCATCAGGTCCAACCTTAACAGCATAAATCCATCGGCAACCAACCACAGATTTTCCAGAAGGAAGAGGTACAAGATCCCATGTGTCATTATGATGAAGAGCACTCATTTAATCAATCATAGCTTGTCTCCATCCCGAATGTGAAAGTGCATCACTTGTAGTCTTAGGGACAGATACAGAGGACAAAGAGGAAAGGCAAGCAAAATATGATGGAGAAAGACGATGATAACTGAGGTTAACTGTATACCTGGCCGAAGGACGAGTATCACGAGTACCCTTACGAAGAGCAATGGGAATGTCACTATCCGAAGGTGGGACCGAAGCCGTGGGAGGAGATGCAGTTGAATGTGAGTCCACAGATACATCTAACGAACTAGGCTCGATCTCATCAGCAGAAGAGGTGGTAGAAGGAGAGTTAGAAACATTGACGGGTAAAGACGGAAGGTAAAGAAGGTCACCTGAGAAGGACGGCTTTACAGAATCAGTATCCACAGGAGTAGTAGAGTATCCAAAAAAGGGAACTGATTCAAAAAAGGAGACATCCGCCGAGATAAAGTATCGACGTAAAGTGGGAGAATAGCAACGGTAACCCTTCTGAGACCGAGGATAACCCAGAAAAACACATTTATGAGACTTGGGGGCTAATTTATCCAAACCTGGACCAAGATGATGAACAAAACACGTAGAACCAAACACATGTGGAGTTAAAGGATATAAAGCTTGATGGGGAAATAAAATTGAGTGAGGTACCTTATGATTGAGAATAGATGATGGCATACGATTAATGAGATAGCATGCAGTAAGTATAGCATCACCCCAGAATGTGTATGGAACATTACCATCAATTAACAAGGCACGAGTGGTTTCAACCAGATGGCGATTCTTGCGCTCGGCTACACCATTTTGTTGAGGTGTATGAGGGCAAGATGTTTGATGGAGAATGCCATGAGATGAAAAGAATTGTTGAAATTGATGAGATAAGTACTCACATGCATTATCACTACGAAAAGTACGAATAGGAATACCAAATTGAGTTTTTATTTCATTATAAAATAACTGAAAAATAGAAAACAACTCAGACCGCTTTTTCATTAAAAATAACCAAGTACATCGGGAATAATCATCAATAAAAGTAACAAAGTACTTAAAACCCAAAGAAGAAGAATGACGACTCGGTCCCCAAACATCAGAGTGGACCACAGAAAAAGGAGAAACAGCGTGACGACTAAGACGACTCGGAAACGTACTACGAGTATGTTTCCCAAACTAACAAGACTCACAATTTAAAGTAGAAAGAGACGATAAATGGGGAACCATCTTCTGAAGCTTTGCAAGACTAGGATGGCCCAGACGAGCATGGATAGTAAGAGGAGAATCCACAGTTGAGCAGGCTGAAGAAGAAGGAACTAGTTGATAGAGGCCCTGAGACTCACATCCTTTGGTAATCTCCTTCCCCGAACTCCGATCCTGAAAGATGACAGAGGTTTTAGTAAAAGAAACAACACAGTCAATGGATTTTGTCAAACGACTAATAGAAAGTAAGTTAAAAGGAGAATCGGGAACATATAGAACATGTTCCAGAGATAAATTAGGTAAAAGAAGAACCGTGCCAATCCCCCGTGATTGGACCAGAGACCCATTGGCCATAGTAATAGTGGGAAAAGAACCAGTAGTGCAAAGGGAAGTGAATAAGGACTTATTACCAGAAATGTGATCAGAAGCCCCAGAATCTAGAGTCCAAGGACCAATAGAGTGCAACTGAGAGATGCCACCAAAAGAATTACCAGTGGGAGCAATGGATGCAGTAGGACCTGATGTCTGTTTCTCAGACCACCAAGTCATAAATTCGTTCATAAGAGCAGCTGAAGGTGGTGTACTGTAAGGTTGCTCTGGAGCAGAGGTACTAGAGATAGCCTGAGCAACATGAGCATTTCGAGAAGGTGGAGGTGGCCTTCCATGAAGCTTCCAACAGCGGTCAACAGTATGATTGGTCTGATGACAATGAGTGCATAACAGCTTTCCTTTAGAGGATCGACGTCCACGGCCATACCCTTGAGTAGCAAGAGCGGAAGAGTCAACAGAATCGTCTCGACGTCCACGACCATACCCATGAGCAGCAAGAGCGGAAGAGTCAACAGAATCCACTGGGGTTGTAGGCATTATAGGAGGTGCTGATGACGTAGAGGGCTTAGAGGGAATTCTAAGCAAGGTAGACATCACGGAATCCAGTATAGGTACTGTAGCAGATCCTAGAATTTGATCCCGATTGGCAGACAAATGGTCAGGCAAACCATATAAAATGAACAGCATAAACAGTGTATTACGTTGTTCCTGTTCTTTAGTAACATCACCAGTGAGAGGCAGAAGTTCATTAAGATCATGAAGTAGACTCTGAGCCTTCCCCAAATATTCAGTCATAGGACAATTGAAGTCCCGAGTAGCAAAGGTAGTCATCAATTTCTGACACACACCATAGAGTCTCTGGGTATCATTGGTGTAGAGTGCTTTTGCCTGACTCCAAATAGCTTCACAAGTAACAGCAGGTCGAAAAATCTGCTTGATAGACGGATGAAGAGTAGCTTTAATGAGACTACACAACTGAGCATCAATCATTTTCCACCGAGTGCGCTCCGTTTCCGCCACAGATTCAGCCTTAGTGGTGAGATGGGATGTATAATTCTGCCCATCCAACCAAAGTCGCAGATCGGAAGACCAAGTGTCATAGTTGGACCCATCCAATTTATCCACACTCAACGGAGCAAGGATATAATTGGAAAAAATAGTAGACTCTGACTTTTGTCCAGCCGGAGTCCCAGAAACAGAAACATGGGAGATAGGAGGAGTGTCCATAATTAAAAAAAATCAGAAAGAACAGATCACAGAACTAACCGGTAGAAGAGGAATCTGAGCGTCAACACAAAAAGATGTCGAACCAGAAAAATAAGACCGGATCCAGAATCGTCTCAGCAAGACGAAAAAAATCGCAACCAGCCGTGGCCGGAACGGAGTCTGCACGCGCCTCCACAATCGCCCGGAAACTGACAACGAGACAGTTCCGGGGAAAAAAAAATTGTAAACTACGATGAACAATGGGTTCACCGAAAAAAAAAATTCAAACGTTCCTTAGGCTCTTGATACCATGTTGAATATCGAAAGAGAAGAGAGGAATATTTGAAAATAATACTGTGTGTATCAACTACACAGCGGAGTCTATTATATAACTAAAAAGAAAGAAAATACAAACAGATATACATGATGTGGGACTTCTATACTACTATTCTAGATATACACGATGTGGGACTTCTATACTACTATTCTAAACTATCATTTACAACATTATTATTATTTTTAAAGCTTCGGTCATCACTTCCAACTAATGTATAAAAATCTCATACCAAACCATCTAAATTCTAAAAACCATTCATTTCTTGTAACGCCATGGTGGGAACGCTGTGATACATATCGAAGCTTGCAAGTAGTGTGATTTTATAAAGGTTAACTTTCTAAAGGCTAACTTGCTCAAAATATTTCTAAAAATAATATATAAAATTCTTACCTCTAGAAGATATCATCTGGTTTTCTTTTTCTAACTTCTCACTGCTTTTTACCCATTCTTTTTTCTTCTTTCTGCCCCTCTTAGAATATCACCCAATCAAAGGAATTTCACCAATACAAACTTTTTTAGTTTTTAGAAAAGAAAGAACTCTCAAGCTTTAAGTTTTTTGTTATGGAATCGTCTTCCTCTCTTCTCCTTTATTTCCAGCTCCTGATGTTTATCTTGTGATGTCTCTCCTGATAAAAAAAATGGCCCTGATTCCCTCTAAAATAAAAGGATCGAACCCTCAAAGGCCAAAGCACTTCATGTAAAAGAAGAAAAAACGATTCCTAGTTAGCAAAGTAATAGGACCCGTCCTTTTAGTTCTTGGGAAAATATCTTTGTTATTTTGAATGACATAATTTGTATCATTTTACTTTCATAAAAAAGTGGAACTTATTCCTTAATATTTTTTTATCCACTCTCTTCTCCTTTATCTATCTCTTTCTCTCACCTAAAATAACACAACTTTACATCATTTAAAATGATACACAATTTTTCCATAGTTTTTCTTCTTTCTTTTCTATTCTTCCTCCTTTGTGTGCTGTCTGAAATAACCCAGTCATTTGCTTGTGTCAGGCATGCTATTGCTCCTTTGTGCAGACACAACACTGACCCATCCTCTCACATCCGTCTCAGTACTCTTCTATTTCCTTTCCTCACCCTAAGATTTCCCATGTCTTTTATTAAAAAAATTTGGTGACTAGAATAAACCACAGCTCTGGTACCAAGTTTGTAGGTTTGGGTCGGAATAGGCCGATTCTAGACTATCTTTTAGCTACACTCTACATTCTATTTCCAAGGTTACGTTAATATTCACTTATCCTAATTATATTTACCATAGACCTAATCTCCATCTTAATTAATTATGTAGGTTACTCATTTGGCTCCGCTAGATTTGTGAATAGTGAAACATACCAGACAGGGCAAACTCAGTTTTATATTATAAGAAGATATAATAAATACAGAAGAGAAATTAACCCTGGTAAATTATAATTAATTATAGAATTATATATAATAACTAGAATTTGTGGAAAGGGAGCCGATAGTATAAGGGCATGTTTTGTGCATAGTATAGGATAAGGCCTGATAGTATTAGACCTGATTGTATAAGACCTGATTAAATTTTAATACTTTTCAGCGTTTGATATGATATTTTATAAGATAATATCCTCCAATATTTTAAAAAATTATTTTAATATATAAATATTGAAATGATATATTAGTTCTTGAGAATTGTACTTGTAAGCAATATTAATACATCAATCTTTTATCAGGCCTAATACATCACTCATAGGCCTGATTAAGTTATACATCATTTTGATGTATAAAGGAATCCTGCTGTATAAGCTTATACTATACGATGGTCACACCAAACAACTGAAAATGTCATAACGTATAGTATAAGCTTATACTATCAGGCCTTATACATCACACCAAACATGCCCTAAGACCTGATAATATAAGGCCTGATTGAATTTTAATATTATCGATCGTTTGGCATTGTAATGTATAAAATAATATATTGTATAAGATAACATCATTTAGTATTTGGTAATGCATTGTATAATACTACATAGGATAAAAATAAATATTTTTAATAAAAATATCTTTTAATGTAGAACTTATATAATTCTTCAAAAAATGTCATATGATATTAATTTTTATAAAAACCTATTGATCAGTGTGTCCAGAAAATAAATTAATTTTTATAAAAATAAAAATACTCAATATTTTAAAATCTAATATATTGAAAATTAGTTTTTATTTTAATATATTAACTTTTTAGAATTGCACTGGTCAAAGAATATAATACACTAATCTCATATCATGCCTAATCCCTCCCCCTTAGGTCGAATTAAGTTATACATCGTTTTAATGTATTAAGGGATTCTGTTGTATAAGCTTATATTATACGATGGTCACACCAAACAACTGAAATTGTCATAACATATAATATAAACTTATACTATCAGGCTTTATACATCATATTAAGTTGAAAATATTTTTGTCAAAAAAGTTAGTATAAAAAAATCATCAAATATATATTAAAAATATGGTAATGTAATATAAACAACCCGGTTTTCAAGCTCAAGGTTCAATGTCTTTTTAGAAGTGTCAACCTAGTTTGTATTAAACAAACCAGATCAGACCAATTCCTATCCCTAATCGTGAGTTGTCACTTTATATACTGTCCATGACTCCATGCTTTACTACATGCGTGGCTAGTGCAAAGCTCTCACCTCAATGAGAGGCTCTCATTGAGGTATGATTTTATCTCTAATGTGGTATATGAGGGACCCGGTGAACTATTTCGGGAGGTGAAATAAATTAATTGTATATTCTTAAAGCATCAAATAAGATTGTATTAACATCGTTCATATTTTGACATATTAGCTTAAAATTGAAGAGTAGTTAACTCACCATTGTCTTAGTTTGTTATGACAAAATATGAATAAAGTGACTGTAATTTCATACGACTGTTTGAAAAATATCCAATAATTTATTGTGTAGTAGTTAAACAATACGGTTTCAAGCTGTCAGTGAAGCCAAGTTTATGGTGTGGGATGTGGAAGTTGGGCCTTGGATTTCATTATTAGTAGGCGTGGGCGTGGGCATTCTTTCATAGTTACTTACATGGGAATTTTTTCTTATATTGTTAGAAATCAGTTATCTTATGTTAAACAAAATTATAACATGGGCCTAAAAATGATTGGAGAAAAAAAAATAGAGATGGGACCCACCTTTATTATGTGTGTATAGAAAGATGAATTATCTCATGTTGAATGAAATAAATATAACCCTACTTATATTTGCGTGATATGTTTTTGTTATTGTGGATTGTGAAAATAAGATAAACACATCACAACATACATGCTATCTTTTTTTCCCCTTTTTTTAACAAGTAAGGTGTAACAAAATAATGTGAAAAGAACATTGATGTGAATAATCCTCTTTTAAATAGATTCTATTGTATGAGAAATGAGAATTTAGAGATTAGTAGTCCCAATGTGAAAGCATCAAAAACCAAGTTGCATGAGCTTTCCTGTTGGACATCTAAGCTAACACCATTGGCATATATTTACCGTTTTTTCTTTTTTCCTTTTTCTTTTTTGGGTAATAGTACGCTTTAGAACATGTTGTCCATCTTTGGCATTAGTTGCTTTATACTTCAATGCAAATCATAAAAAATACAAGCTACAATAATATTTTCTTGTTGCTTCCATTATAAACAAAGCAAAGGCTTTATGCTTAAAGCACATGAATGCATCATCTTTCTTTCTCGCTTTCATTTTTGGACTTATCTTCTGAAAGCAAGAAATAGGTGTTATATTGTTGTGATGGATATATAACACTTGTCATTGGTACCTTTAACAAGCAGGATTTGAAAGATGAAACCTTCTCATTGGGAATGCCTCAGTTGTGCGGCTCATCCAACATTAACATAATCATTGCAAGAATCTTGTGTATCAAATCTATCCTATGTATTGTAAGGTCAAGATTGATTAGACGGTTATAACACTCACGAAGCCATAATTTGTTTTAGGCTTAGAAAGCACAATTTGAGTAATAGGGTTGAATTCAATCAATTAAGGGCCCTGCCATGTTTAGCCATTTGCCCATTTGAGTTATCTGTAGTCTTCTCCTTCTGGATGTGGCACATGCTTGAAATTTGATTTTTTTTTTTTTAAGAGATCCTAATTGTTTCTTTGGGTTCCCTAGGCTTATCCACCTTCGGATATTTTTACAAGATTTAATTTTTTGAGCCGATTCTGAGTCTGGACTTAGTCACAATTAAAGATCATCGTCTCTTCCAAAAATATATTTGATAAGAATTGAATTTAAGTTTTTTCTCATCTCCTCATATTGTATTGCTAAATGAACTACACTCATTTCATAAATTTAATACTTCTTTAAATTGATAAACATGAACTTTATTCATTTTTTTTATAGATAAACCACGTATATTTTCCAAAGTAAGCAATTCTGTTCAAGCGGATACCGAATTAAGGCTTTAAATCTCTTTCAAAAATGATCCTGGAGAGTATTAAACTCACGCACTTATCCCATCTGTCTAGTTCTTATATAACAACTGAGTACAATCATTTGATAATCACATCATTTTTTTAGTAAATACACTTTTCGATCCTCAGCAGATTTTATGTTGCCCGCTTTAGTCTCTAACAAATGAAAAAGTTATTCGTGATCCCTAAGAAAATCAAATTTGACCCAATTTAGTCCATTTGATGGACTAATGTGGGTATTTTTTGAATTTGTGAGGGACCACAATTTTAACTAAATGAGTCCATTGTGAATTTCTTAGAAATCACAAATAGTCTTTTTATTTGCTAGGACTAAAGCAGGCATTGAGAAATTTGCTGAAAAAGATATTTATTCTTATTTTTTTATTTTTGGTAAGATCCGTATTCATTTTTTATTACTCTTAAGTTTGTATTTATCCCCAGCAGCGTGCAGACACTGCATACTTTCAACGATATTTTGGCATTCCACTGTTTTGGGATCTAACATCAAGCAAGTGACATTATATATTTTGTGAATTTTTTCATTGCTTTTTAGTGCAAGAAAATAATACATTTACACTGTTTCACAACTCTTTATAAAAATAACTGTAAACAATTTAATCATTGAGTTATATCTATTAATATATTTGTCTTTCATATTAAATTTTAAAAAATTAAACAGTCAAAAACATGTAATCATGCTGTTAAATATTTCCGTTTAAACCACCGAGGGTAGCTCAATTGACAATTGAACTCTCAAGGATTGCTTGGTATAGGGATCAAACCTTACCTCAAGCAGTTTTTTGAAAAATCTTTGGGGGTCAGAGGATAAGTGAAAAACCTTCGGTTTGAGGATTAGTCTCGTCCTTTCTCCGCTTGCAAAGCTTAGTGCACCCACTGTCACAATAAGGGACTAGCCCAAACGAGCCGTACCCCGAAGGCATGATGCCCGAAGGTTGAATGGCGATACCTCCGGACAATGTACCAAAAAAATATATTTCCATTTATATAAAACTATTTTACGTTAATCTTAATAAAAATGTATAATTGAAAATAACATTAAATTTTATGTGAGATTTTATATTCATGATGTAGACACTCATGACTTATTTTCATCATTAGTTCATTTAATTTTTAATAAAGTGTTTATTTTTTTAAGTGACGTAACTTATGTCATTTCACTCTCGTAAAGAGATGAGACATATATTTTTTTTTTGTCCACTCTCTTCTTCATAATTTATTTCTTTCTCTCAATTAGAATAACATAATTTTACATCATTTAAAATAGAAGATGATATTTTTACTACTAAAATCTTCTACCACTAACTTATTACTTATGTAATCACCATTGAATCAAAGAGAGAATGCTAAAAAGTTTTTGAAAAAAAGAGAAAATATTGATCCAATAATGATTACATAGATAGTAAATTAGTAGTAGAAAAATTTGATAGTAAGAATATATCTCCCGTTTAAAATAATATACATTTTTTCGGCTTTCACTTTTTGGAGCCAAGGTAAGGCACATTAACTTATTTAATACTCATTGAGATGCGTAACAAGACAATTATGAAGATTGACTTGGACAGTAGACACATGCGTAGTTGCCACTCCCTGTTGCGATAAAACATCGAGGTTGAGTAGGACCAATGAAAACAGGAGCGTGACCGAGCGCGTGGAGGTTAAGGAGCGTAACATTAATGGCGCCTTGGTTTCAAACGTTCCCTATCTCCAAAAATAAAAATAAAAAACAGTGACAGGAATAGACGAAGAGAGAGAGAGAGAGAGAGAGCTCAGCCACCTGAATCTATGCCATTAATGCCAACTATCCAAGCTTGACCCTTGTCCTCCATTCTCAAAACTAGTATTTGCTACTTTTCAGTTCAGAGTTTTACACATTGCACATTACACCACAGGAACATTACTCCGGTAACTGCTTTTTGGTAGCTGTGTTCTTCAGCCATTGCCATTTCTCATTTGTTCCTCTTCCTTTTCCTTGTTCCATATATTTGCATACAAAATTGATTTTTTTTTTTATTTTTTTTTTTCTTTGGAGTTCTGACTCAAGTTCCTGTGGGTGTTAGAACATTATGGCTTGTTGGTGGTTGGTTCATTAAATTTTTGTTCTCTTTCTTATCCTCGTGGTATTTTTTTTATTTTTCACATTTTTTCTCCAAAAGGACGACCTATCATTTTCTGCCTAGTGTGTGTTTTGAAGAAGGAAAATGGGGACCCATGCACATGCTTCTTATGTAAAGCCATGGATACTTCCCTCTGGTTTTTGGGTATATGTTAAAGACACAAGTTTTGTGTTTATTTTTACTTTATTTTTCTGGTTGTTTTCTGTTTAACAACACTTGGTAAGTTGTTAGTACTTTCACTTTGCAACACAACATTTTGATTTAAAAAGAGTTTGTTTTTGTTTTAAAGTACTTCCCTCTGTTTTTTTTTTATTTATTTTACTGTTCTTTAGGATCAGTGATTTGGTCTCAGACTGCATATAGATCTGGGGTTGTCTCGTCTGCGTTCATGGGATGATTAAAGTTTGTATCTTTACTCCATTTTTCATCCTGGAGTTTCACTTAGTAGTTGAAATGAAAAATGGGGCCAGAAAATCTGCTCCTACCTTTATGAGCTTCACCTGTATTATTCCATTTTGAAAAGCTTGGAGAGCAATCTGGAAATTTCCTATTAACAGCGCGGTTTCTGGGTTTTTGTTGCTGTAAAAAACTTGGGTTTTTTTGTCTTGAAAGATGAAAGAGCTGTGAAATTATTGTTGTCTGCATAGGATACCTATCATTTGTAGTTATTAGTGTTTTTTTGACCATGTGATGGATTTAGACAATCACTTACATTTTAGTAAATATGGGCATTTTTTTAAGGATGCTAACGGGTTAACATTGTAGTTTGTTGCTGTGTCAGGTCGCGGGTTCGAATCAGTCTCTCTGCAAAAAGCAGGGAAAGATTGCCTAGAGTATTCTCTTCCACAGACACTCACGAAGTGGGTATTTGAACTGGGTCGGCCCTTAACGGGTTAACATTGTAGTTTGTTGCTGGTCCATGGAGCTCAAGTGTACCATTGTACTGGAGTAAAAAGGAGGGAAGGTCTAAAAGAAATTTGGAAAAGTTAGAAGATGGTTTTCCGTTAACGATAATTTACTTATTGTTTTGGTTCAAGGTTCTAATTATTTCAATTTTTTATTGTTGTGTTTTTGAATATGTTAGGTAGTAGTGGAGTTAGTTTACTTGGAGTTTCTTTAAAGGGATTATATGCGATTTGTTTGTTAGGTTTTTTTGTTGTTGAATGCGGATCCGAGGTGGTCATATGATGCAAAGTGCATACTCTTGCTTCTTCTCATAGTTATAAATCAAACTCCTTATTGTCTTTATTTCTTTCTCAGATTATTATTGCAGATAGTGTGGGTCAGGGGCTTTAAAGGAGAGGTTGTTTAGTTTACCTTTCTATCACCCCAGATATTAAAATATGCAGACACCAAAAGCAAGGTAAGATTGCCCTATTTAGCACTTTTCTAGCATTCTATTTTTTGTGCTGTCTTAAAACGAATTATTGGGTCTAAATGAGGGATGAATTGCATTTCTTTCTTTCTTTAGGTTTGGTTGTATAATTTAAGGCTTTGTTACTTTGCAAAGAAATCTGAGAATTTAATTTAGGCCTATTTATTTAATTGCAGTTGATTACTGAACTCCTTATGAATTGTGTTACAGTAATTCTATTCAAACAAATTAAATATAATTATTTCTGGGATCTAAATGAGGAATGAATACCACATCCTTTCTATTAGATTTGAATGTATAATTTGAGCTTGTTGCTTTCCAAAGAAATCTGAAGAACTAATTAGGGGCATATTTGTTTTTAATTGGAGTTGTTTGGTGAACTCCTAATGAATCATATTGTGGTAAGTCTGTCCTATCCTCACTAATTATAGTTAGGATGGCTAGTAGATGATTTTATATCAATGCTATGCTATGCTTTTCTTTTTTCTTATTTTGCCCTCCATGTATCAAACATATTTTTGAAAAGATTGCCTTGTTTCTTTATGCAAGCCATAACTCTTCTTGTGATTATTCCTATAGTTTGAAAGAGACTCTTTAAAATGAACTTCTCCTCATTTTACCATCTCACTGTGCTATCTCAAGATACTTTTTGATCTGTATTCTACATTTATTTATGCAGAACTGGTACTTCAGAATTGCCTCAAAAGAAATCTCCTGCAACTCCTCGCGCTGCTCGCCAATTGAAGACACCAGGCTCTGATTCTGACTCAGTTTCATCGTCTCCAAACCCAGCAAACAAGACTCCAAAAGATAAGAGTCCAAAGGTCATTGAACGCAAGTCACCAAGAAGTCCAATTTCTGAGGTATTTTAAGTTACATCATGGCTAGAAGCCTAGAACTGAATAGCCATTGTGACTATTGGTAATCTCGTGGATGGTAGATACTAAATAAAATTATGAAAGTCCTTCATTAATCTCTTATCTACATGTATATATAAAATCCGAAATATTTAGATTATTGCTAATTTTGTAAAGTTTATTATTTACTCTATCTACTTGCCCTTTGTCATGTGGCTCTAGAAGAAGCGACCAAGTAAGGTCCAGGAATTGGTGTCTCAACTTTCTCAACTTGAAGAAGATCTAAAGAGAGCTAAGGAACAACTTAACTCATCTGAGTCATGGAAGAGAAAAGCTCAGCAGGAAGCTGAAGAGGCAAATAAGCAGCTTTTAGCCATGTCAAAAGAGCTGGAGGAATCCCAGCAACAGCTTCTGGAACTATCTGCTTCTGAAGAAGAACGGCTTCAAGAGCTCAGAAAAATATCTCAGGATCGAGATCGAGCATGGCAATCTGAACTAGAGGCTATTCAGAAGCAGCACTCAATGGATTCAACTGCTTTGTTGTCTGCCATGAATGAAATTCAGAAACTGAAAATTCAACTTGAAAGAGTACGTGAATCTGAAGCTGCTCGGATTAACAATGCTGAGTCAGCTAATGATGAGATTCAGGATTTGAGGATGGAGCTTGATGAAACTCTCTCTTTAGTGGAAAAGCTGAAAAATGAGGTAAGGGATTGCAAAGAATCTGAATCCCGGGCTTTGGAAGTAGTTGGCAAAACTCAAATGCAATTGGAAGCAGCAAATAAGACCGTGGAAACACTCAGGTTAGAAGGTGTGAAAGCCTCAGAAGCTTACAAATCCTTAGCTTTAGAGTTGGAGCAATCAAGAACTCAAGCAAAATCATTGGAGGAACATGTGAGCAAACTTCAGGCTGATTTGGTTATTGCTGCTAACAAAAATATGTTAGGTCCAATCAATGAAACAGGACTTGCACTTGAAAATGAAGAAAGCGAGGAGAAAAACCAGCTCAAAGCTGATCTTGTCTCAGCCAAATCTGAAGCAGCGCAGTTAAAATCTGCGCTGGATGCTGCTGAGGTACGATACCAAGAAGAGTACATCCAGAGCACGTTGCAAATAAGAAGTGCTTATGAACAACTGGAGCATACAAAATCTGAATCTTATAAGAGACAGGCTGAATTATATGAGGAATTAAAGAGAGCTAAAGCTGATATTGAGGAGTTATCGGCGCGCTTGATGGACAAGGAAACTCAGTTGCAGGGTGTATCAGAGGAGAATGAGGGGCTGAAGTCAAGGATCAAGCAAAACCAGCCTAGTGAAAGAGAAACTGAACTTGTGGTGGAGCTCAAAAAATTGGATGCTGATATAGATTTGTTGAAGGCAAGATTACTGGAAAGAGAGACAGAACTGCAAAATATAACTAATGAAAACAATACTCTCAAGATGGAAATAAAGAAGGGGGAGTTAGAGAAGAATAAAATCACCAATGAGGCTGTTGCTTCAGCAGAAGAAGCAAGGGCTTCGGAGCACGAGGCTTTGATGAAACTTGATTACTTAACAGAAGAAGCTGATAAAAGCAACAGAAGGGTATCAAGGGTAACTGAACAGTTAGATGCTGCGCAGGCTGCGAATTCCGAGCTAGAGGCTGAATTAAGGAGATTGAAAGTGCAATCAGATCAGTGGAGAAAAGCAGCTGAAGCTGCTGCTGCTATGCTTTCTACTGGAAACAATGGAAAGCTTGGGGAGAGAATAGGTTCACTTGACAGTAGCTACAATTCTATTGCTGGCAAGATGAGTTTACCTTATTCGGAAGACACAGATGATGATGACTCACCCAAGAAGAAAAATAAAAACATGTTGAAGAAGATTGGAGTGCTATGGAAGAAGAATCATTAATAGATATATGTATGGCAAGTAGTGTATCAATGTATCATATATGTTGTTTCATTGTACTTGTTTACTTTTGGTTATTGTCAGGTACCATTCAAACAATCCTTGGGGGACATTTGCCTTGAGAAGGGTTGTGCCACAAATATTTTGAAGATACATTGAAATTGCTGAGGTTCAATGGTTCCAGTTCCCGAACTTGCTGCTTGCTTCGGCTCTGTAATAGAGCAGTTAGTGTTTATGTACATGTTTTCGATCTTGTTATTTGAGACTAATGTCATGTCAGTATTGTTTCCAACTTGCAATGATGTTTTTATCCATCATGATCTATGTATTAGAGATGTTATATGCCTTCCTTTATTTTATGTTGTTAATATCTTTTCGTTCTCTATTCCTGTTAAATAAAGGGAAATAAGGACATTATACCAAAAAAGGGGGAAAAGGGCATCATTGGTAATTATAGAAATTTTTCATAAATATGTTATGATATGTTATGAGATACAGTTGATTATTTATAAAACATTAAACTATTATTATTGTTATTATTTTGGTAATAAGGACGAAAGACAGAAACAAAAAGCAGAAAAACCTAAACCCTGATAAACATGGTCCCCCAATGAGTTAGCTAATGCAAATAACTCAAATTGGAGGGGGAAATTATGGAATAATGATCAAAATATCTCATTTTGTCAAAAATTTTATTCAAATATCATGTAAACAATATTTTTTATCAGACTGCCACATGTCATAATTTATTACCATTTTCGTGGCCAATGATTTCGTGACACGTGGTCATATTGCAGACCAAATTCGCTACCAGTGATAGCAAATTATGACGCGTCAGTTTTTTTATGCGAAAGTTTGTCACGTGTCAAAAAAATCATTGGCGAACATAATTTGTTGCAGTAAAAAGTATTGTTCGCGGATAAATCTTTTGCCAAAAGATGATATTTTGACCACTGTTCCGAAAATTATACTATTTTTAATATTTGGCAAAAATGAGGGCAAATTAAACTTCGCCGAAAGTTATTTCAGGACATTAGTTACTTTGATCAACTTAACACCGTTTAAGTATTTAAAAGTAGGGAAATTTTTTTTTTGATATAACTACCTCCTGTTATACACTCATTGAATTTTGTGCCAGCTTTATTCTTTTATTTTAAATTGTAAACCATACATATTTATCTCACACACCGTTTAAGTATTTAAAAGAAAATATATATATATATATATATATATATTTTTAAAAGTAAATGAACTTCTAACTGTTGTCCATCAATCGCTATGTATCTTCACAATAATAATAGGGAAAAACGTTTATCCTTTTAAATGACACAATTTATATCCTTTCACTCTCATAATGAGGTGGGATCCACACCTTTATTTTTATTTTTTTGTCAACACTCTCTCCTCCTTTATCTATCTCTTTCTCTCTCTTAAAATGACACAACTTTACATCCTTTAAAATAATACACATTTTTTCCCAAGAGAAAAGTGTTTATCCTTTTAAATGACACAACTTATATCCTTTCACTCTCATAAAGAGGCGGGACCCACACCTTTATTTTTTTTGTCAACTCTCTCATCCTTTATCTATATCTTTCTATATCTTAAAATGACATAACCTTACAACATTTAAAATGACACACACTTACCCTTACCCTTGTAATAAAAGAAGAAGAAGCTAAAGACAAGATAAATCCGATAATTATATACAATATTAAAAATAAATCTAAATTTTAAAAAATGAGGGGCATAGTGATGTAGGTGTTTCTTGAAGTAATTGGGCCAAGCCCATCAGAACAAAACGCAGAACACACCCAGTACTGTGTCTATTATATAAAGCCTGAAATTCCGTTTTAACAATTAGGGTTTCGCTCGCAGTTGCTGCTCAACCTCCATAGCCTCCGAGCTCTGCACAGAAGAACGAAGCCATGGGGTAACGAAGCAATGCACTATATTCTCAACATACTTTATTGCATGTGTTTGGCCATTTTTCTTTCTGCTTGCTCTCAAAATTGAACAGTAAAGGATGAACTTGGCGAATCCCGTAACATGTTGTGTGTGGTTCAGTTCGTGAATTTATGGTTGCTTCGTGTGGATCCGTGTCCAATCAAATCTTCTAATGGCTTATTTCCTGTGGAAAGTTTGTATTTTTCTAGCATGGGACTTTTATTTTTCATGTTCACCAGTGTAGGATACAAATTGCGTTTTTTCCCCCTTTTTACTCTGCCTTCGTTTTGAGTAGGGATTGTGCTATGTTAATTGCCACCATGATAAAAAAAATTCAATGAACGTTGAAGAAGCATATTTAGTTATCTGCTCTTTTAGACACGATATCCTTTGGCATTAAGGGGAACTAGGAAATGGTTGTGATCTACATAACATTAGATGTATAAAATTAGATCTTATCACTTGTTGTCTACAGGAAGACACGTGGAATGGGAGCTGCTCGCAAGCTGAAGTCCCACCGCAGGAGACAAAGGTGGGCAGACAAGGCATACAAGAAATCCAATCTTGGAAATGAATGGAAGAAACCTTTTGCTGGCTCATCCCATGCTAAAGGAATTGTCCTTGAAAAGATGTAAGATTAGTTTATAACTTGATCTTGATATGCTTATCTTTTTTTTTAGTGGAATATGTTTTCAATTAGTACAGTTGATGTTAAGAAATTAATATGTTGTTCTATGTGCAGAGGTATTGAGGCTAAGCAGCCCAACTCTGCCATTCGTAAGTGTGCTAGGGTTCAGCTCATCAAGAATGGGAAGAAGATTGCTGCATTTGTCCCTAATGATGGTTGCTTAAACTACATAGAAGAGAATGTGAGTATTCTTTTTCATAATTTTTGCTAGTTTTGTTATATCATCTTTATACTGTAACATGTGCAATTGTCTTGAGTTTTTCATATCTCAGTAGTAATATTTTGTTTTTCATGGTTGTAGGACGAAGTCTTGATAGCTGGATTTGGACGAAAGGGTCATGCCGTGGGTGATATTCCTGGTGTTCGATTCAAGGTTGTGAAGGTATCTGGTGTCTCTCTTCTGGCTCTTTTCAAGGAGAAGAAGGAGAAGCCAAGGTCTTGAATTTGTGGAATGCCTCTTCTATTCGTTTTCTTTAGTTTCTCTGAAGTATTATGAATTTTGTTTCAAGGTGAATGGGTTTTATCGACAATTTTGTATCTTTTCTAGTTATTTTACTGAAGTTTATCAGTTTATATTTTTAGTAACATGTCATAGTCTGCCTTGTGCTTTTTTCCCATTATTTGGCTGTCGTGCCTTGTGCTTTTGGCCATTGCATGAAATCCAGTCAGTTTCCCCGCATAAACTGGCCTTTCAACATTCTTCCTCAGGCTTACTACGATTCTATTTAGCAATTTCTAATGTTAATGAATTGATCAGCATGAGATCAGCTTTAATCTAAAACTAGTTTGTTATTTGATCCTATTTTCACCGGTGCTACGCTAGTTGCAATTTCAAACTTTATTTTTGGATAAAAAAGTTTTGGAAAGTGGGGCCTTTTGACCCTGGTAGAGTCTTTCTAAAAAATTATAACCCGAATAATTTCAAGGTGAAAAGATATACTGGAACAATGCATAACGACGCGGTGGTTGAACAAACGTTTTAAGACGCGTTCCCATTCATAACGCGAAACATGCACTCTGCTCCCACGAATCAGTCAAAAACCCAGCATGCGTACCAGTGGGACCACCACCGAACTTGATCGTCTGACAGCCGCGACCCAAACATGATCATCTCCCAGCCGCGTCTCAGCACCTTGTTCATCGTCTTCCAAATGGTTGCTGTCGGCATTTGTGGAACGCGTCTGGGTGTTTGCTGCCAACAATCCTACTACTTTTGTTGTTTAATCCAAGTTTTGCAAGTAAGTAATATTATTTCTAAGCATATGTATTATTGGGTTTTCTGCCCAGGTTTTGTTTGTGTATAAAAATATTAGGTTAGTGAATTTAAAATTGATAATTAGTATTTTTTATACCATTATGATTGTAGTTAATTACATAAGATGTTATTATGATTGAGTGTAAATGCATAAGATATTATTAGTATTGGCAAAGGCAGTTAAATATGCTATATCTGTATTATTAAATATATGAGGTCAGTGGTCTTATTTATGTTGTTTAAAGGTCCGATAGTTGTTAGCGTTAAATGTTAAGTTAGTGTATTTAGATTTTATAATTTGATATTAATATTATTACTATTTCGTATTTAATTTCAAAAACAACTTATTATATTATTAGTATTAATTAATCTATTAAATTTGTTAAATATGCTATATGAACAGAGAAAGGTTATACTTATAACTTTTTTTTTTTTTTCTTTACAACCTCTTACAACTATATTTTATCACCGTTGATTTCCGTCAATCAACGGTTATCATTTAATGTGAATTAATAATTAATTAATTAGTTTAATTTGATATTAATATTATAAGTATAACCTTCCCCATATTAATATTATTAAAATTTATTAGTGTTGTATATTTATTTGGTATTAATATTAGAGGAGGGATATTCTTACTACCAAAATTTTATACTACCTATCTAATCACCAATGGATCAACATTTTCTCTTTTTTCAAAAACTTTTTAACATTTTCTCTCTTTGATTCAATGGTGATTAGATAGGTAGTAAGTTAGTAGTAGAAAATTTTGGTTGTAAGATATAATTAAACTTTATTTCTGTTTTATATTTAATTGGAAAAAATTTATTTTTTTATGTACCTTTACGATTAACACATATATTGTTATGTTCATATGGCATATTAAAACCATATATCATTGTCCCATGTAAATTAATATAGAAATCTGCCTTTACCAATATATATATATATATATATATAGAAATCTGCATTTTATTCTCTTTTATAATTGTAACGTCCCTTTTATTCTTTGTTAAGTTTTATTCTTATGCACTTAATTTTTGGCATTCGTATTTGGAATGTAACCATTATTTGGATTCTTAGCCTTAGAATTGTGTTGATAAATCTACCTGGACACGGCATAGCCAGAACCGTGTCAGGTGCCTAACTGAGACGCGGCTTCCTGTGTGTCACGTCTTGTGCCATCTTGCATGCAAAGAACGCGGCTGATATGCAATCATCTCTCAACGTGATTCTGACCATACCGCGTTTTAATGCATTAGACAGGTAATACAAATCACCACGAAACTATACCGGTTAAAATTTATAAAAATAAAACTATTAAGGTCAAACGGCCGGAAAGTGGAGATTGTCTATTAAAATCTTAGAAAATGGAGTTGCATGATTTTCATCAATGTAAGGCATTTGATCCAGCTTTAAGTTGCATGTTTTTCATCTTTCTCAACACCCCCAACTATGCTAGTAACATCCTGACCCAAAGCTCCTTGCATGGAATAATATTTAACATCGCACTGAACAATAAATAAGTAAATGATAACAATAATTAACATACCAGCGCTAATGAAAAAAGCTTTATTCCAACCTAAACTCTTACTCTAATTGAACTTGCGTTTCTTTGGCTTTTCAATTTCATTTGGCTGAGGTTCTGCTCCCACTCTTGGGAGTTTGCTAACAGGATGAGTTTTTTCGAGTTCGGATCGTTTTATGAGAACACATTTAATGAAGTTCGATAAAACAACATTAGTGGCAGCAGGGATGGCTCTGGTTGAGTTAGCAAAAATGAGTTGACAACCCGAGCTAGTCTGACCCGAGCCGGTTCAAAAAAAAGATTGAGTCATCCCGAGAGTTAAACGGGTCGCGGGTTATTTTTTATTATTTATTAAAAAAACACAAATGAATAATAAGATGTTCTTCTTGATGGGGATCTAATGCTCATGAAACTTGATTTGGTTTAGCATTATATTTTGTTGGACTTGAAACTTGAGTATACATAGGTGTTATGTTTAGTGTATTTAATGGCTAGTAAGTAGCGATCATATCAAGTGTTGAGTGTGATAAAGACTATTTTTTTTTCCCCATTTTTTTGAGTCGATCCTAACCCGGCTCGTGTCGGGTTGGGTTTTTTATCTCATTTTTTCTTTTCGAGTCAAACCTAACCCAGTTCTTTTTTTCGGGTTGCAAATGAGTTGGGCCGGGTCGAGCCGGGTTGACCCGTTTTGCCAACTCTGAGTGGCAGTGTGTATTAAATCCTTTCTTTCGTAATGAACTGTTGGCATCAGTCCAAATTTTTTTTCTCTGTAGACCAAGGAGAAAGAGCTCCGCGGCAAGAGGATGGTAACATGAGAGAAGCAAGGGGGTCAACCTCTTTCAAATATACAACATGGGTTCTGGAATTCAATGTGGTTGGACTCTCATGTCGATCCGAATGAATTATCCTTTGCACAGAGGTAAATTTGTGCTCACTAGGTAAGATGATAGCAAGTTAAAAATTATGTATTGGTAGAACATGTATTTTTATTACTATTTAGTATTTTTATTACTATTCAATTGAAGTAGTTAGCGCGGGGGAGTGTTACCATTCTTATCCCTTTTGCGGTGACAAATCTTGTATGTGTTCCTAAGAAAAGGAACTTGTCCATTTTTCGGGGTCTCGAGAGGGGGGGGTGGAAACACATAAGAGCTCTTGCATGGAAATGGAAAAATATATGTAACTCCAGTTACTTCGGAAATGGTAAGATCTTTAGCGCAAAAGAGGGGTTGATCCATATCATCTTGACTTGGTTCTGATTCCTCTATTTTTTTAAGAATACCGAGTCGGGTTCTTCTCCTACCTGTATCGAATAGAACATGCTGAGCCAAATCTATGGAAAACCTTCTTTGTTTTGATCGGGAAAATCGTACAGTTTCATGAAATCATGTGTTATTGCTCGAATCCGTAGTCAATCATATTTCCAAAAGGAGAAGTTGACAATTGAATCCTGTTTTTCCCATTATTTTCATATCGATAATAGTGTGAAAAGAAGGTCCGACTCCAAGTTGTTTAAGAAGAATGGCGTTGAGTTTCTCGGCCCTTTACCTTAAGATTAGTCGGTTCTATTTCTCGTTGGGGGCAAGGCAAGAGATATAACTTTGTGGTAGAGTGTCACCTTGACATGGTGGAAGTCATCAGTTTGAGCCTAATTATCCCTAAACCCAATGTGCATTTCTCTATTTGGATGTCGTGTGGCTCGTGGGATTGACGGGAGACGGCCGGCAGGGGAGGGGGCGCTATAGTTCTTGAAGCGAACTCCAGGCGAGTATGAAGCGCATGGATACAAGTTATTCCTTGGAATGAAAGAGAATTTCGAATCAGCTTATCCCGCATTGTATCACTGACCGACCTTGACCCTTGTTATTTGGAGGTCATATCTAGTATTTAGAGTTTGCCTCGATTTAGTACCACTCTCGTGGCCCGCACTGAAACAGTGCTTTACCGCTATATTTCCAGTCTAATATAAGCCTCAACGTATTTTGGGGAGAACCGGCTAGCCCTAGGTTCAAGTGGCATTTCACCCCTAACCACAACTCATTTGTTGATTCTTCAACATCAGTCGGTTCGGACTTCCACTTAGTTTCACCCAAGCTTCATCTTGGTCATGGATAAATCACCCAAGTTCAGGTCCATAAGCAGTGAAAATTGCACTACGAAGGCTTGCTTTTGCTACGGCTCCGGTGTTTCCCTTAACCAAGCCACAGTCTATGAGTCGCTAGCTCATTCTTCAAAAGGCACGCGGTCAAAGCCTCGGGCAGGGCTCCTCACACTGCTTGGGAGCTTACGATTTCATGTTCTATTTCACTCCCCAATGGGGTTTCTTTTCACCATTCCCTCACAGTACTGCTTCCTTATCGATCACTCGAGAGTATTTAGCCTTGCAAGGTGGTCCTTGCTGATTCACACAAGATTCCACGTGTCCCGTGCTACTCAGGTCAGAGCGTAAGCTAGTGATGCTTTCGGCTACTGGACTCTCGCCATCTAGGGTGCAACATTCCACCACTTCACCTAGCAGCACGACGCTTGTATAGCTCTCCAACAACCCCATTTACACAGTTTAGGCTACTCCGATTTCGCTCGCGGATACTATCGGAGTCACTTTTGCTTTCTTTTCCTCTGGCTACTAAGATGTTTTAGTTCTCCAGGTTGTCTTTTGTCTGCCCGTGGATTCAATAGCAGTTTGAAAGGTTAACCCATTCGAGAATCCTCGAATCTATGCTTATTTTCAACTCCCCGAAGTATTTCGTCTCTTGCTACGCCCCTCCTCATCTCTGGGTGCCTAGTTATCCACCATAAGTCTTTCCTCATTTGAACCTCACCCTTCATTGGAAAGCTATGCCCTATCCTAAGGTGCTGCTAGATGAAAGGATCCTATCAATGTCCATGAATGAGAAATCATAGTATAGATCAAACTGTCGAATCGAAAAAATTGGATGCTATCCAATAACTTTGTATCAGCTAAGTTCACAAGTTGGAGATAAGCGGACTCGAACCACTAACATCCGCCAAAGGGTAAACCACCGCCTCTCAGGTCCCGACTAATTCTACCATAGAGGATGACGATAGACAATAACTCCCCCTAAACACAGCTTACAACTTTCATCGTACTATGCTCTCCAAAGAGCAACTCTTCTCAAAATCCCAAAAGATGCTAAGTTGGAATCTCATTTTAAATTAGGATTCTTGTGATTCTAAAGGATCCAACTATAGGAGAACCGGGAATAGAGAGCTTCACACACACGGGGTTCTATGGTCGGTCCACAACCCTTGGATGCCGAACAGCTATAATTCTTCTTTGAATAATTAAATTATGGGGTTAAATTGTTGTATTTGTATAAAATCTTGTTTAAAAAAAAAAAAAAATGAGACAGACGCTAAAATTCTGTAACGGTAGCTTCACGGGCTCGAAAGACGTTTGCATCCGTAAACCCGCCCCCTCCATTTCTTCTGCTTGTATGTTGGCGGAGTCTAGCATTACTAATTGCTTGAGTTTTAAGCTTAGAAAACACTTCCTCAGGCATGCAAGGACATGATAGGCCAAACTCAACACCTCTTGAGACCTCTTACAAAGCAAAATCAACAGCATGCTGGAATTCTTCCAAATCACTCTGCTTCTCCATTTGTGAGAAATACGGCTGAAATGGCTTTATCGTTGACACATCATTCCTAGAGAATGTCTGATCCCCAAAATATGCAATTAGGTAACAGTCTTCCTTAAGATGCCTCTTTGCCATCTCCGATGCTGCTGAGGGATCAAAGATCTGACCAGGCCACCAAGGATGGCCCCTCACCTTTCCACAAACTAAATCAGACACACAGAAGCTCAGTTCTGAAAACACTGATTCCCTATACATTCCAACATCCTGCTCCTGCATGTTTCTATAAGAATTAAGATCTACAACAAGATTAACACCATGACACTCATTTTGAATATTCTCAAAAATCCCTGCTTCAGCCGTATTGATGTCTATGGTATGATTCTGCACCACCTCTGCGTGTGCATCTACCTGAAAGGCTGGCTGTTTAAACTGATACGGAGTTTCTAGCTCAAGGTGATTTCTTGAAAACGAGTCCTTCAGATGCAAAGATTCTTTGGCATTGAGATCCATGACTTCCATATATGGAATGGCATCCTGTAATTGGTAGTAGCATGCAATTTCTGCGGCAATTCACCAAAGTAGCATTTTTAACTTCCTGCTTGCACACATTCAGAATACTGAGGCTTTTTGACCTTAGTAATCTCATTTTTATAAGGTTTTACCGGAATGATTTCTTTGTCAAACATATTACCTATATAATGCATAACGACGTGGTACTGTGGCAATCACTTTAGGACGTGATACTTTAGCAACTGCGTCCAATGCCCTCTCAGCCGCGTGTCAGTGCGTCCCACCATTGCGTCTTGGGAATAAGACGTGATTGTTAGAGTATCATTTTTAACTTCCTTGTTAAAGTGTCACACAATTAAACACGAAAATGAGGTATAAGGTCAAAAAGCCGAATTCCTTGAGCCTCATTATTTGATGCAACCTCAGTGCTCAGCGAACCCACAGTTTCAGTAACTTTCATGGTTTTCTCACACTCCAGTTCAATTGAATACCATCATTAAAATCAAAAACCAAAGCTTTATCAAGTTCTGCACCTCCATAAACAAACGGGGCTCTGGAGGAACCTTCAATAGTGTTTTTATCACGTATTAACGTGCATATTAGGCCCCTATTCAACCTTAATACATATACGGATACAGAGTATGCAAAGTATCTCTCACACCACTGCGGCAACTTTTAAAGCATTAGGCTTCCTTGTTCTTGTTCTTAGTTACCAACTCTTTGATACTCACGAACCTAATCGGAAAATAAACTCAGAATTATAACCCAGTCTCCCAGCGATAGGGAAAGGATGAGATTACGGATTCATAGCATATAAACTATGTGATAAAATAAAATTATACTTTGCAAGAATAATAGTTTACGTTTGTGTTAATCAACAGACAGCAGAATTTAATCACTAATCAAGATATGGTTTGATGTATTCACTTCTCTTTATCTATGACTTTTGTTTTGTTTCCTTATACACCAAGAATGATCCAGTGCCAGTGTAACTAGATGCTAATGCCTTTCCAGCTGAGGTTGGCTGAGAGAATGCTAGCTGAGTAGGTTCAAGCACAAAACCCATGCAGAAACTTTTCCTGCAAAGATTTGAATACAGACAAAAGAAAACAAATCAATAAGGTGACAATTGATCGAAGAGTAATTAGCCAAGTAGCACTAATACAATGCAGCTAGTGTTAAAAGCTTTAAATTTATGATATTACTTAATGCCATCTTCCGGTTGAATCTATGCATAATTAAATACGCCGGGGGATTGTGGTTGCATACAATTTTTGAAGTTTCCATAATTATGATGAATTGGGGCAAAAAACTTCAAAAATTCACCAGCCTTAGACTTATGAAACAGTAATACAAACTATTGCCATGGATTGGGTCACATGAATTTTAGTTAACCATGAGAAATACTCAATATAAAAACCAAAGCCAAATTTACTTCACCTCACGGCATCTAGTAATTGGCTAGCAATGCGTTTTCTTCTGTTGGAGGGAGTAACCCAAATTGCTCTAATCCCACAAACAGCAGGGACTGCATTGCTTTCACAGAAGATTGCCCCACCATGTGATCCGTCCATCACCTCAGAATCACTCACAGAAACAGCTCTTTTTTCAACTTCCCTTTGGAAAACAATATTCCCAAACTGGAGAGTGGTTGAATTTGACTTCATTTCCTTTTTCCTTGCACTATCAGAATGTCCAGCAATTGAGCAAGACACAATTTTGAATGCTTCTTCGATTGGTTCTGCAATCAGGCACCCAACAATCCTCTGGACAGAAACGAACATATAGACCTGTATATATACTACAATAATGCCAATAAGTACTTATTTCGTATTCAAAACATCAAATAATCAAAAATTTACAAGAAACCTTAAAAAGTAAAATAATTCAGTAAAAAATAATCAAAACCACCAAACATATATATATATATTGGAGCAGGATCCATTGACACCGGTGTCAAATTTGAAGATTGACACCTCATCTAAGAGCCGTTACATCAAAAAAATTTCGACGACTCTGATTTGTAAGCATGTGACACCATTGATCTTTTTTGATTCGACGGTTCTCAGATGAGATGTCAAACTTCAAATTTGACACGGAGTCGAAGGATCTTTACGTGCATCTGTCAAGGGTCATATACACACACACACACACATATATATATATATATATATATATATATATATATATATAGACAGAAGTTTATAATTCGCGAGTGAAGTGAACACAGAATAAGAACTTGAATTTGCCTGTGCGATCCAACACTTCGCTTTGCTTCTCCATTGTGCAATGTAACTCGCAATACTCATCTCTCTCTCTCTCTCTACACATAATTTTTTCTAACATACTAGTCCACATGCTTTTTATCTCTACAAAATGAGAATTCAACTCTCATGTTGAATGAGAAATATAAAACCCTATATATATAATCTGTGTTGCAAATAAGCTTCTTGATGAGAAGGGAAACACTGTATACCACCTTACAGAGTTGATGAAGTATCCATCCACTTCCGAGGTCGATTTCCATCATCTTCACAACCTCTTCAACCTGCTAGTATAATAATTTGTCAATTAAATGCTGCTGCAAAACCCACCCACCAAAGTTGTAGTAAATAGGGTGAAGCTAAAACTACCTTGTTTCTGTGAGCAGAAGGATCAGTCTCTAAGACCAAAACGATTCGACCCTGTTTGACGCTTGGGTTAGGGATAGCGATAACCCTTTCGCTGGTCCAACCCTGCATAAAAGAAATAGGAATAGGAATCAGATAAACTTACTTGAATGGAACAGAGGCTGGATGCATGAAATCAATCAGAGAAATTAATTACTCTGAATTGAATCCCCTGCGTGTAACGTTTGTGAAATCCCTTGTGGGATTTCTCGTCTTCCGCATCGCCAGGAGTAAACTTGACTCCGCAAGTTGAACAATCGCGTAACAGAAAATCGGATTGACCTAAATCGAGATGGAACTGGGCATAGCTCCTCTTCTTGTTCTTAACGATCGTTCTTCCCGTTTCCGGTTTCGAACTCGAACCAACAACGTTAGGGTTGTTCGAACGGGTTCGTCGGTGGTAAGTGTTGAAGATGTGGTGGTGTTTGTTCTCCCAGATTTTCAATTCGTCATGGTCGTCGTCGTCGTCGTCGTGGTGGGTGAGGGATGTGGGAGCAGAGTAAGCAGAGGGATTTTTGAAGAAATCGCTGATCTTGGACTGCATCTGCATAGATTGGATGCTCCTTCCTTCTCCCGCTGATGTTGGTAATTTTATGAATCTCTTTTTTCATTTGCCGCCAAAACCAGCTTCAAACTTCAATTTCGGGTTAGATTTTATTTACCCATGCTAACTCGTTAATATTATTTTATATTAAAAAATGGATGGAGACGGATATACTCTGTCTAACCACTAAAAAATTTATCACTTTTACAATTAGTTATAGTTAATTTCTATTAACTTAATGATTATAATTTATTGAGAATGAATGATTAATTAATAAGTGTGACCAAACAAATGTTATTATTCCCAATAAATTATAACTGTTAAATTGACGGAAATTGGTTGTAAAAATAATAAACTTTTTTGGCAGCAAGTGTATCTGTTTCCAAAAAGGATAGATTATTTTATTTTGCCTATTTTTATCTACCACTCTCTAATAGTATTAGATCAAAATCTTATTAGGAGAGATAAATGATAAAGTTAGTTAAGATTTTAATCTAATGATGTTGAAAAGTGATAGGCAAAATAGACCCGAATAAAAAAAAGATAGAATAACCTATCCTATTACAAAATAAAACAATGTAGAAAACAAATAAAAAATAAAACCAAAAAATCGCTTGCTTCTTCCATAATTTTCCCAATGAAAAACCACAAACTTGTATTCTAATTATACAAAAACGTCCCCCTCAGGGATGGTGGAAACTGAATGTGGATGCAGCTGTTAAGAAGAACTCTAATCTAGCAACTTGTGGAGGCCTTATCCGTGATGTTAGAGGTAAGTGGATTGCGGGTTTTACGTACAAGATTGGTATTCGCAACCCGTTCATTTCTGAGTGTTGGGCTATTCTCAAAGGGCTCCAATGTGGCTGGAATCTGAGAGCTCAAGCGCTGGTAGTGGAAAGCGACTCCCTTCTAGCGATTCAGGCCATCTCCAACGAGCCCAACAGCAACGCGAACCATGCTATAGTTCAATGTATCCAGAGGTGGCGAGATAAACAATGGCAACTATCCTTTAATCATGTTAGCAGAAATAATAATGGTTGTGCGGATTGGCTTGTGGCCTATGCGGCCCAGGTACAACAGAATTTTGTATTCCTCCACTCTTGTCCCCATAGTTTAGGGCAGATGCTGGATTATGATATGTTCTCTTTGATTTCTATTTTATAAAAAATAGTTTTTTAGTTTTCAGAACAAAAAAATAAAAAAATAAACTTATTTTGTAAAAATTATTTTGAAAATTATAACTGTTTTTTTTTGCTTATAATTATAAAAATAAAAGATTTTTATAATTTATTTCTATTTTTATTCATAGAAATAAAAAGAGAGAATGAAAATATTAATATTTTTTAGAAAATGTGTTTTGTCAAAAATTTCATTTTTTCCGTCAAAATGAATGATGAAAATATTTTTGTTGAAAACTCTTGACGGAATTTAGATTCTGTAAAAAAATTTGACGATTTTTTTTTCCGTTATAACTTTTTACAAAAATGTTTTTCGTTAAAATTTTGAAGGAAATATTCTTCGTCGAAATTATGTTTTTTGTCAAATGTTTTAAAATATGCCCATGTGGTTTGTAAAAGGGTATGTTTTTTATCACATAAGCCACTACGGTTTCTTATTTTTTATAAAGCACATGGGCATATGGATAGAAAAAAACCACAGGGGCATAGATGATTTTGAAGTAAACCATAGGGGTATGCCCATGTGGTTTATTCCAGAATCACTCATGACCCTGTGATTTTTTCTTATTAGATATACCCGTGATTTGTAAAAGGGTATTTTTTTATCACATATGCCCCTGTGGTTTCTTATTTTTTACAAAGCACAGGGGCATATGTGATAGAAAAAAAACTATAGAGACATAGATGATTTTGAAGCAAACAACAGGGCATCAGTGAACTTTTCCCTATTTTTTATATACTTTTCCCTATTTTTTATTTATGTATAAAAACACAAACTGAAAATAGAAAAAAAAAAAAAAACGATGCATTTTTAAAATCATCATTAAGCTAAATCCACCTAAAGTGAATTGTGGCCGGTTAGAAATTGAAATTCAGCCTCTTGAGTAATTCTTGGGTAGAAAATTTGACTTATTTCTATTTTTTTGGATTGACCACTTGTTTTCGGAAATGGATTCTCATATGAAAAAACAAGAAAAAAATACATGATATGATTATGTGAAAAGATCACAATCATACAAAGATAAATCAACGGTTATGATTTGTAACTACCTATATTAACATTTTTTTTCTCTCCTCCTTTATTACCATTGATCCACTTTGTATGGTTATGATTTTTCATGTGATTTTCAAATAAGAGGACCCGAATCCCTTGTTTTCTATTTCTATATTTAAGTTTTTTATTTAATCTTCCGTAATACAAACAACAAAATTAAATAATACCTAAAAACTAGACAAATGGACCTACTATTCGGGCATTGTGCTCGAGCACCCCCAAACACAACCTGTGGAGAATAACATGATAACGACCAAACATGAAGGAATGGAATTAAATCGCGATTTTGAATAATTATAAACAAAAAGAAAAATGCAATATCCAGAATATTCTATTTTCATAATAATAAAGCAGGGATTAATATTTCTTATATTATAAGAGATAATTTTATCTCCTACATATACATAAAATATATAAAACCTATGCGAGGAAGAGAGAGAGAGAGAAAAAATACGAATTTCACATATATATATATATATATATAGAAAATAAATTTATCTTATATAACATAAGAAATATTAATTCATAATAAAGCATCAATATTACAAAATATAACTGGTAAGAAAATCACATATGAGCTGAAACTTAGAACATTCCTTACATTAGTCCCAAAATGTATGTACCATCATCATTTAAATTAAAATTGATCATGTCCAAGAAGATTTCTAAATATCAACTAGTCGGTTACTCAACTCTATGTATTAGCATGCTTGCTAATCATTAAAATAGTAGTAGTAATACTATGAATATAAATATTCACATAAAAACACCAACTACTAAAGTCCAAATTGAGGTTGAAGGATCAACGCCATGGCATCAAACTGCAGCACCATCAACAGAAGCTTTTTCTTTTTTGCTTTTTCTACCTCGTTTTCCTGTACCTTTTTTTGGTGGACGAGGCAAAATCTTGAGGCGGTAACTAACAAGTGAAGGTCCAAATATGCTATATTTTCCAGCACTGCTAAATGCAGTTTCTGCATCAGAACGTTTTTTGAAAACCACTCTGGCACGACTAGTCTTCTTTATCAGCTCAGTCTTTGATTCAATCAGTGGCCCAAAACGGCCAAAAATCTTGTTTAGATCTGTTGGTGAAGGAACAGAATCCAAGTTTGTAAATTTCAGAGTCAAAGAAGTGGGGCATATGATGCCCTCTTCAGAACTCTCATCCAAATGTTCCATAAGCTTAGAAGGTTCTGATCCAAGATTTCTATCAGTATCTTCCTGCATAAAACTTGAATTTGTGTTGATTTCAGCACCTGGTTGTGATTTGGAAGAGGGAGAATTAGCTTCAGTTGGAGTCACGGGGAAAAATTCCTCTCTTTCATTCGCGCTTTTTGACAATGATTGCTCTTCAGAAAAGGTTTGAATTATTCTATCAGTCCAATAAGAATCATTGCAAGGTTCCATTGCAGATGTCATAGAACCTACTGCTTCTGCTGCGGTTACTCGGGTCTCAGCGTCATGCATTTGTTCCAAAGACATTCCATGCTCCATGGAAGCAGAATCATCAAGGCTAATGAAATTTCTAAATTCTGCAAAGAAATATACCGTGTCACTTAAGCAACATTCTCCAAAAGGATCCTTGGCAGCCAAGCAAAGTTGTGACCACATCTCATCTGTAGAAACATATTGTAATTGGGAAAGCTTTCTCTTTTGGGAATTACGGAAATAATCATGAGAAGTATCATAAGCATCCTTCAGTTTCCTGCTAGAACACCATGAGATTGACTCATCATCGGATTTCCTTTCGGATGCATGTTCACCATTTGGAATACAAAATCTCCTGTCAGACATCAAATCTGACAAAAGTTTAAGTTTTTTGCTGGGCTGCTTGCTATCCTTTGGGACATGCTTGCGCTTCTGTGAAAAGTGAATATGGGTTTTCAATTCTTTCTCATCAATTTGCTCTCTCTCCCTCATGAGTTGAATTTCCACATCATTCTCGAACAACGAACCAAGCACTGCAAACTCAGGCAGTTGAGAATAACCCTTTGAGTGATAGAAGGACAACAATTGGGCACGTGCTATTACAAAATCCAGTCTATCATATTCCATATGCGGCGACTGGGCTAATGATTTAACATAATTGACAAGTTTCATGGGCTCGAAAGACGTTGCATCTGTAAATCTGCCCCCTCCATTTCTTCTGCATGTATGTTGGCGGATTCCAGCATTACTAATTGCTTGATTTTTAAGCTCAGAAAACACTTCCTCAGGCATGCAAGGACAGGATAGGCCAAACTCAACCCGTCTTGAGACCTCATATAAAGCAGAATCAACAGCATGTTGGAATTCTTCCAAATCGCTCTGCTTCTCCATTTGTGAGAAATACGGCCGAAATGGCTTTATCATTGACACATCATTCCAAGAGAATGTTTGATCCCCAAAATATGCAATTAGGTAACAGTCTTCCTTACGATGCCTCTTTGCCATCTCTGATGCAGCTGAGGGATCAAAGATCTGACCAGGCCACCAAGGATGGCCCCTCACCTTTCCCCAAACTAAATCAGACACACAGAAACTCAGTTCTGAAAACACCGATTCCCTGTACATGCCAACCTCCTGCATGTTTCTATAAGAATTAAGATCTACAACAAGATTAATACCATGACACTCATTTTGAATATTCTCGAAAAGACCTGGTTCAGCCATATCGATATCCATGGTATGATTCTGCATCACCTCTGCCTGTGCATCTAACTGAAAGGCTGGCTGTTTCAACTCATACGGAGTTTCTAGCTCAAGGCGATTTCTTGACAACGAGTCTTTCAGAGGCAAAGATTCTTTGGCATTGGGATCTATGACTTCCATATATGTAATGTCATCCTGTAAATGGTAGGATCGAATTTCTGAGGCACGAGAGTCTTCGAGGCCATCTTTAGTAACCAAAACATCGGCAGCTTTCATCTTGCTGTCATCCTCCACAACTGCACTTAAATTCACCAAAGTAGAATTTTTAATCTTCTGCTTGAACTCAGTAAGATTATTATCAACTCCTTGAGCCTCATTATTTGATGCAACCTCAGTGCTCAGAGAACCAGCAGTTTCAGTAACTTTCCTGGTTTTCTCACACTCTGGCTCATTTTGAACACCATCATTAAAATAAAAAAACAAAGCTTTATCAGGTTCTGCACCTCCATAAACAAACGGGGCTCTGGCGGAACCTTCAATAATTTTTTTCTCATCTTCATTCTTTACCAACCAATTTGAAAAATACCCTACCTTCCCATCATACCCTCCATCAACAACTTCCACTCCTGCCTCCAAACTATTCCCTCCAACCACCAATTCAGTTTCTCCACCAAAACCCTCTTTTCCATTGCCATTAATCATCACATCACACCCAGGGTTCATGTGAAACCCAACCACAACAGGCTCAGAAAGCAGCTCCAAGGAACCATTGGCTCCTCTATCATCTCCAACATGGAAAACCTTTTGATCGTGATCCAGAACCTCACCACCAACGGGTTCATTTCTAAGGGTTTCAGAATGAAAAACACCAACACTAACATTGGAACCTGATGGATTAAACCCCAGAACCTCATTTTCCCGATCAAACAAAACAGCATCAGAGTTTAAGTCGATTTGGCCTGAATTTACAGCCATTATTACAGAAAACCTAAAACACAGAACATAAAACAAAGACATGCATTTGCATTAACATCTTACTATATATAAATTATAAAACCTTAACAATAGAAAAACATGAAGAAATGAAACAAAAGAGTTCAAACCTTGTTTTTTCCGCAGAGTTTTATCACTTCTTGTTAGAGTAGAGAGCATAGAGAGAGTTTTGTGGGTGAGGAGAAGCCTTCAATGGAGAATTAAAACTCAGAAATATTTCAGGGATTTTGAGAGAGAGAAAAGGGTACACATAGTTGAGAAACCTGGCTTCGTCGTATTTATAAACGTAGTTTTGTTTCGAATCAGAGAAGATCGACAATGATACGGACACGTGGTGTCTATTTTGGTAATTTCAATTTTTTGTTGTATTTATAACAAATCTTTGCAGGTAAAATGTTTGTACTTATATTTAGATAGATGTTTGTATTTTTTATTTTTCATGTTTATTATATTACAGGAAAAGTGATCGTGTAATGTTATAGAAATTCGTTTTACGTGTCGTTTTTTTATTTTAAAATGTGTAGGTCCCACAAAATATTGTGTGTGTAGGAAAGTTTGTTGTGTTATGTTAAAATATAAAATGAAAACTTTTTTTCTTTGTATAATCTGGAAGGATCCGTTCAAATTTCTCTCCTCACTTTGTCTTGACTCAATAAATTGTCAGGGCCGTTTCCAAAAATTTAAAATTAGTTTGCTGGAATACAGCAAAATGCCGGCTACGAAATGCTCCGTTAGATGTTTGTATTTTTAAAGATGGTAATTTTAATTAAAATTAATGTTTTTTAATTAAAGAAAATTATTACTTGTTTTCTCCCCTCACATTTTTTATTTTGTATCTATTTTTTAAGCATATTCATAAATCGATACAAACTAACTCAAAGTGTGGTAACTGAATGAAAAAAATCAGTAACGGAAAATCAAAAAACTAAAAATTGAAAAAAAAAACCTCCATATTTTCATTAGATTTAATCAGTTTTCGGTTTGGATGGTGAAAATCATTCAATGCAAACTGATTTAATGTATTATGTATTTGTAATGTGACTGTATAAAATGATTAAATTACCCTCTGATTTTGGAAAAATCAATCCAATTCAAATTCAAAATGCACGTTGTTCCATTTAATCACTCGTGCAAATTTGACACGATTTCATATTCCAATATATATATATATATATATATATATATATATATATATATATATATATATATATATATAATTGAAATTATAAAAGTCTTTTTTTATAAATAAAAATAAAAGTATTTAACAAAACTTAATATCTTGAAAGATAAAAATTATTAAATATTTTAATATGTTTAATAAAAATTATAGTGATAACACACTATAAAATATTTTTGTTATCAAAAAAATTAAATAAAATTTTTATTAAATATTATTAATATATTTAGAATAAATTAATGAAAAAATAGTTTTGATGTTTTCTAATTCTATACTTAAAATTTATCTCTCTTACAGTTCACATATATAAAAATATGATTTACTTTTATATGTTTAGAATTTTTTCATATATATATATAAAATATCTATCCTAATTATTTGTCCTTCTTTTTCTATCATTTTCTTTCTAAATGCTATCCATGCCATAACCAACTTCTCACTAAATGCTATCCATTTCCATGGTTTCGCCTTGGAAGTGTTTAAAATTTAAAAATAAGCTAGTGCCAAGGCATATGCTAGCCATAACGTGGCTTCGTCACTATCTTTAGTCCTTTCTTATTTTTTTTTAAAATTCAATGTTATTTTTTGTATATATATATATATATATATATATATATATATATATAAGGATAATATTTTTGCATATAATAATATACCATTACTCTATTTAAAAAAAAAATACACAATGATTAATTATGGAACAACGTGCATTTTGATCCTCTCGAGTTTTCCAAAAATATATATATATATGTACAATGAAATTGCTCCAAACGTTGGTAGTATTTACGATTTAATGTATTATATATTATTCTCGATTTTGGTTAATTATTACAAATATCTGTCTTAATTCTATCAAGATACGCACACGACTTAAATGTTGTTCAATCCTTTGTTTAAATGTTTAATAAGAGATTATTTAGGAAATGATATCTCATGTGCTATTTAATATAATTATTTTTGTTATCAAAAAAAAAAATATAATTATTTCATGTAAGAAGATTTTAATTATTAATGAATAAATTAATGATGATGATTTTATAATTTTCTGTTTCTATACTTGTTTTTATTTCTCTTCTCTTAATTCTATTGATTTTTGTATGTTTAGTATTCTTTCATATAACATGATCATATAAAATAGGATATGTAATTATTTGTCCTTCTTAATTAATTTTTCTTTTACACGTTTCATCTGAGGTTTTTTTTTTGAGCCAGGAAAACTCATTAGCCCATGCCAAGAATATTTTATCCATGCCATAACCAACTTCTCACTAAATGCTATCCATTTCCATGGTTTCGCCTTGGAAGTGTTTAAAATTTAAAAATAAGCTAGTACCAAGGATAGCTAGCCATAACGTGGCTTCGACACTATTTTTAGTCCTTTCTTAATTTTTTTTTAATTCAATTTTAAAACTCTTTTGTTTGTAAATAAAGTTATTTACATTATCTTTTTAAAATTATTCTTAGGATTCTGTGTTTGCCTTTTCAAATGCATATAATTATGTCCTGTTAAGTGAAAAAAAAAATACACAATAGAAATTATTGGGTAAGAAAGGGATTTGGATCCTCTCATGTTTAAAAGTACTCATGTTCTCGGATACCCGGACACGAGATTTTTTTTGAAATTATGCGTGTCGGACACCGACACGTTCCGGCAAGCGGTCAACATTTTGGGACACGTGATTGATGTGCCTCTGGCAAGTGTGATTTTTCTGTGTTAAAATTGACAAGAATTGAGTCATAAGAGAGCAATTTAAATACATATTTGCTAATTATATTGATTCTTTGTATGTCAATAATATGCACCTTTTAGTTGCGTTTTTACAGGAAAAAGAAGTGAAATTTGAATTCAAAATTTGAATTCAAAACTGTTTTTAATTTAATTCTTTCGTTACGTAATAAGTTTTAATTTAATTCTTTAGTTACGTAATAAAGTTTTAATTAAATCTTTACGTTATACGTTTCGGTAATAAAGTTGTAATTAATTATTCCATTACACGTTTCATCAGAGGGGTAATTTTGGAAGACGCGGAGAAACCCTAGTTGCTACATATGTAAAGGTTCCTCTCCACACACTTCATGGCACATAATTCAGTCTTCAGAGGAAATCCCACACATTTTGATAATTCCATTCCATATGGATCTGGAGAGACTGGAGGAGAAGGGCTCTGTGACGTTCTTCGTTCTTCATCTTGTTCCAGTTAAAAAGGAAGAGATTCGAAAAATTGCGAGGATCCATTTAAAGCTTTTACATCACATTTCAAACTATTTTCAATTTTAGCGTTGAAGCAATTAAGGAAAGAATTTGCAATCAAAGTCTTTGAGTCAAAGCACAGCTGGCACTGCAGCAAATAAAGATAGGATGCTTTGTCAGCATTACATCAAAATGAAGTGTCATCCTTATCTACTCACGCAGCATTACAGGGACAATGCACCAGGGATAAATAATTTTTTATACTTGCCGGGTAGCATCAGTGATAAACGCTTCGACACATTTTTTTTAGTCTTAATTTTATTTTATTAGCTAAAAATAAAAAAAATATCATTTATAAATCATTTTTTTCTGTTATGAAATTTTTGACATGAAAAATTAACAAGTATGATTTTTTTTATATATTTAAATTATGAAATTCGAATATTTGATTGGTTATATGACTTATTATGGACTATTATATGTATTAAGTATAAATTATATTATATATTTTAAAAATATAATTTAATATCAAAATGAGTCTCAACGTGTCGAAATATGCCATTTTTTAGAATTAACGTGTCAGCGTGTCGTATCGTGTCCTGTGTCAATGTCCGTGCATCATAGGTCGTGTTATTTGATTATAACCATTAACCACTTATTTAAAAACCATACATTTTTTTCTCTTATCTCATCATCAATGAATTATTGTAATCAAATATCATGACCACTTCTAAACATGGTAGGATCCAAATCCGTGAGAAAGTAAGCGATTTTTATTTAAAATTTAAATAAAAAATGCTAGTTTTAACAAAAAAAAATGACCAATCATTTTAAAGGATAAATATTTTACCCTTATTCTTAAAATCAATTCTCTTATAATCAATGTTGAAAATTAAATTTAGAATACCGCAAAGTGATTTCCGACATTAGGTCAAATATCATTTCCATTTGGCCCAAAGATATTTTGTCTTCGATTTTTTTTTTTTTGAATGATCGCTCAGTACTACATCGCTTTGTGTAGGCTAAAATTCCAAAAATACCTCTTTGGGCAATATAATATTTTTTTAGTAACCACATGTTAGATTAAGGTGGTTTTGTACCAAAATAAAAATAAAAATAAAAAAATAAAAAACTAAATTGATCGGATTAAGATTTTTTATTTATTTATCAATTCATATCCTTAATCCCATCCGATTATAATTGAGTTAATTCGATTGAATGATCAAATAATTTTTTTTTGTTTTTTTGATAAATTCTATTCGAATTACATTATTTTATATTAAGATTTAAAAAATTAACATAAAATTGTTTTATATTAAAATATTTTTAAAATAAAAATTTATAGTGATTGGATTTGTTTAAGCTTGATCAACTTGGAAAAATCAAAATTTGATTGATTTGGACTGAAAAAACAATTACCTGATTTAAGTCAACCCAAATTTTTTTAATTAGTTCAAGTCAGGTTGATCGGATCATCGGATTAACTTAGACATATGATCATCCTGAAATTTTCCTTTTAGAGAACACAAATATTAGAAGAAATTGATAACTTATATCAAATTTAAATCACTTTCTAACCACTAAGAGTAAAAACTCTTCCTTTTGTTATAAGTTGATTGGATGAATTCTGACTTTGATTTTGAATACGGTCCGTAATCAGGTTGATTGGATGAATTCAACTTTACCGAATAACTTGGGCAATCGGCATCAAGGGGCTTTATTAAGTGATATATTTAATATTTAATCAGGAGTATTGTTTTCGTGTTGAAACACTGTTTTAATGAAAAAATAAAATAAGGGTTCACTATGTTATCAAAAAAATAAAAAAAATAATAATAATAAGGGTTCACTTTTTCTACAATAGATAATTTATATACATTGTGCTTAAAACAATGTCGTTTTAATAAGAATATCAAAGTATTTTGTAATTATAATTTATTTCAAAATTATCATAAATTTTTTATTATAATTTTTTAATTTTTCAACCCAAAATGACATCATTTTTGTAGCGAATGTAATTATGTAGATAACTTATTTACTATACAAAATTGAGGAATAATATTGTAACAACTAAATTATGTTACTATCAATGTTACTACCAATCAATCTCACTGTTATATTGATTATGTTGACCCAATAGTTTTATTTATTTTCATCTTTCTTTGGTCATGATTTCCCAAATTTAATACTTTATATTTATTTTCACCTCTGTATGGTAATGATTTTCCATATTTAATACTTCCACTTTAAATATGGGGAATTGTAACCATATAAGATGGAAATAAATATAACCGTTGGATCAACATAATCGATCTAACGGTGGAATTGATTGATAGTAACATGAGTAGTAACACAACTTGGTAGTTACAATATCCTTCCCCACAAACATTTAAAGCATGTTTGGTGCATAATAGGATAAGTCTTGATAGTATAAGGCCTGCTAGTATAAGACATGATTGTATAAGACCTGATTAAATTTTAATACTATCCAGCGTTTGGTATGGTATTGTATAAAATGATATCCTTCAATATTTTAAAAATTAATATATTAAAAAAATTTATTTTAATAAATAAATATTGAAATGATATATTAATTATTGGAAATTATAAGCAATATTAATACATCAACCCCTTATCATGCCTAATCCACCAAGGCTTAATTAAGTTATACATCATTTTGATGTATAAGGGGATCCTGCTATATAAGTTTATACTATACGATGGTCACACCAAACAACTGAAAATGTCACAACGTATAGTATAAGCTTATACTATCAGACCTTATACATCACACCAAAAAGGCCGTTAATCCCAAAAAAAAAAAATACATTATGAGAGCAAAATCGCCATTTTTTTAGTTACATTGTTTTCTACTTTCAAGTGTATATGTGTCCCCTTACTTTCATAATGGAGTAGGGGCAAACAATTAAACCGAATCAGAGGTAGTGTCATACCCATCAATAGGTTCTAACCGCCACTCACTTCCATAATACGAATTAGGCAAACCCAACCAAAACTTGAAAGCCTCAGCTGCTCTTTTCCTCTCTATTCTTCTGTCTCTTCTAGCCTGTGAAGCATGCTTACTAGTAAACATTCTTGAATGCATTTCCACATAGATTCTAGTAAACTTGGTCTTGTTTGGAGATATCCCATTCTCTTCCATGCATGCCACAATTTCCAAGGCCTTTCTAAAGAAAGCAGCCCTCACACAAATATCAGCCAGAGCATCCAAAAGCCCTTCATCTGGTTTCAATGGTGGAACAGAAGAATCACATTTGTCCCTCTCCTTTCCCAACTCCCACCTCTCCTTCACTTCATTCCAAAGTAGAAGTGCCTCTCCTGGTTTTCTTGCTAACGCAATTGCATTGGCTAAACTGCCATAAGTACTCACATCAGGGTAAAATCCTTTCTCCTTCATCATTTGAATCACTTTCTTAGCTTCTTCAAGCCACCCCATCTTACAATATCCTTCAACCAACATGTTCCAGGCGATTAAATCCACCTTCACTCGAGGATCATCGACCATCTCATCAAAGACCTTGCGAGCAAGCTTTGGTTGACCTGAGAGTGCAAAAGCTTTCATCAAAGTTGTGTAACTAATCTTGGTTGGAGCTATTCCTCTTGCCCTCATCTCATTAAAGAAGGCAAGAGCACCAGAACTGTCATCAATCAATATACATCCATCAATCAGTATATTATAGGACACCGCATCAGGTTGAATCCCTGCATCATCAGCCATCTCCTTAAGCAACTCTCTTGCCATGTCTATCTGTAACTTTTTGCAGTAACCCTTAAGGAGAATATTGTAGGTTATCCTATTAGCAGGCACACCAATTCTTGTCATTTCAGCAAGAACTTGACGAGCCCGGTCCATTGAACCCACCTTCACAAGTGCTGAAACCACAGTGGTGTAGGACACATGGTCAGGGTGACTTCCACTATCATCCTGATGGCGCATTGCCTCAAGCATCCTCACTGTATCAGTGACACGCCCTGCCTTCATATAACCTTTCATTAGAGTAGTGTAAAGTCTAGTGTTTGGAGCATATGCTTGTGTCAACAAGGGTGGCTCAATGCTGCCACTTTGATTCATCAAATTTGGAAGCAATTTCTGAAAAACAGAATCATCACTTCCACCACCCAAATATTCTGAATTGGAATCCCTTAGTATCTTGCAAATATCTCTCCTTTGATCCCTCATGGCTTGAACAATTTTCTCAGCTGAATCCAAATCACCAAAATCAACATAAGCAGAAACAAGGGAAGTCAAAGTAGTCATACACAGAGGAATCCCCAACTGAAGAATCCTCTCCAACACAAACACAAGCAAGTCTTTCCTATCAACTCTACAACACAGCTTCATCATTATGTTATAACTCAACGCATCAGGCACAACACCTAACTGGGGCATTTCATCAAACACTTGCAAGAACTTCTTACTATCACCCAAAATGGCGCACGCGTTGAGCGCGGCGTTCACAGCCACCGTGTCAGGCCGCGACTCCGCCACCATGTCGGGGTCGGAGAACTTCCTAACGCGGCGCGTGACGGCCTTGAAAATCTTGAGGGCCTCGGCGGGACCGTCGTCGCCGGAAGAGGCGAGGCGGCTGACGACGGCGCTCCAGGCCTTGACGTGGGGGAGATAGCCGGAACGGAGCATGGACTTAACAACGGAGGCGGCGTAGAGGGTATGGCCGGCCTTAGCAGCGGCGACGGCGAGGAGGCCGAGGCAATTGGCGTCAAGGCGATGGAGCTGGGTTTCATGGCGGAGGCGCGTGATGATGGATTGGGCGCGCGTGAGAGCGGAGAGCGTGTTCTGGAAGGACAATTGAGACACCAAACGACTCAGGCAAGTGGAGTTAGGAATGTGGGTGCATTTAGTGTAGACAAGCCATGCTTCCTCTGTTTTCCTCTGACGTAAGAGTAATAACAGTTCCTGGTCGCGTGGTTCGGTTGTGAATGTGGTTGTGGTTGTGGTTGTGGTTGTGGTTGTGGTGGTGAGTGACAAGTGTGAAGGGTTGGTGTGGTTGACGAGAAAGGAGCGCGTGGTTTTGGTGGTGAGTTTGAAAGAAGAAGAGTGGTGAAGTGTGAGAGTGTGAGGAAGTGGGTATGGGTTAGATGTTGTTGGTGAGAAGTGAGGTTGAGGTTGAGGTTGTGAAAGAGTAGCAGAGTTCATTGTTGCTCTTCCTCCATTTGGGGGAAAACAGAGATAAGAGGTTTGTTTGGATAAGGAGGTAGATATTTGTGTGTTGCTGTAATGCAATGGAATTCCAACCAACAACGTCTTTCGTGTTCCGTCCTCATGTTTTTTCCTTCCATGTCTGCTTCACGTACGTGGAAACTTTGGGTTTGCAATTATGTCTTGAATACAATTATATATTTCCAATAATGTTTATCCTTTAAAATAACACAATTTATATCTTTTTACTCTCATAAAGAGGTGAGATCCACAATTTTTATTTTTTTTATCAACTCTTTCTCCTTTTTTATTTATCTCTTTCTCTCTTAAAATGACACAACTTTACATCAATTAAAATAACACACACTTTTCTCTTATATAGTTTAGAGTAATCTTTTACTCTTTTTACATAATTCAATCAATTTTTCTACTCAAACACAAAGATGGGTCCATCAATTCTTTTACTTTTCTTTTATTCTAAAAATAATGGACCCCGCAATTGGTAATCTCTATGATATAATCTAAGGGTGTATTTGGTACAAGAGAAATTTTTTGATATGGGGGAATCACAAATACAATAGAAATTGAGTTTAAGGAATGTTACGAAAAAGATATTTGATTCCCCAAAATATTACCAAGAATATTGAGTAAAGATTTCTGATTCCATATTTGATTTAGAAAGAAATATGACTTGGAATATGAGGTTATTTTACAAAAATAACCCCAAACTATTTTTACTTTTGCAATTGATAGATTAAGTCTAGGTTTTGATGTGTGTTGGGGTACTTTTGTCTCAAAAATTGTTATTGTGTTTTCCATTTACTTGGAATTCTAAATTACCATATTATTTCTGGTAATCTGAATAGTGACTTTTCTTTGTAAATCAAATTACAGGTAAACCTTGGATATCCGGAAACTGATTTTTGTTACTTTTACCAAACATGGTAATTGACGTTTACCAAAGAAGGTTTATCAGTAATCTTTTTGATACCCTTGTACCAAACACACCGTAAGAATTTTCCTACAACATAATATTTGTTTTTTCCTATATTTTATATATGGGATCAATCTTTTCCCATCTTAAATAAAATCTAGAGTAAATACAAAAAACACAAAATCTATTTTATTCCTTTAAAAAAAAATTTGATTCGTGATCTCCCTTAACTTTACATTTTTTAAAATTGCAATCCCGTGAAATTTAAAGAAAATCCATGTTAATTGCTTAAAAAATATTAATATGGATATTTTTTTTTTAAAGATTAAAATTGGTTCCGTATTTTTTGTTGAGGATCAGGGGATTTATTTTAAAATCTATCTCTTATACATACATAAAAATATATCAGACCCATATGAAATCACATGAACTTGTAAAGAAAAGGAAGAGAAAAAGGAAATATGAGCTCAAGGTATTATTATGTGTGTTATAAGAGATAAAATTCTCTCTTGAGGTAAGAAACATTAATATCTCTCTCTCTCTCTCTCTCTCTATATATATATATATATATATTTATATATATTTATATATATTTATTTATTTGGATTCATTAAAGAATTAAATACATAACATATTACATAATTATCGGCACCTCTCACCCTAGTATAAGATCCCTCTATATATTTATTGGGAAAAACTATTCTCATTTTATATGAGATATAAGGTGATAGAGCCCACAAATTTATTTCTATGACATGAGATAACTATATATTAATAAAACCCATATTTATTTAAGGAAAATTTTTTTCTTATGTTAATGTAGATAAGTTATCTTAAGTTAGTAAAACAAAATAATAAGAGAGACCTACAAATGATTGGAGAAGAAAATGGGACTCACTTTTGTTATTTGTGTAGAAAGATGAGTTGTCATGTTGAATTAGATAAATATAACCCTTTACTTAAACATGCCTATTCCTTTTCTAATCATATTAATCATAATTTTTTTAATTGAATGAGTTTCTTAAGAAAATTAATATATCTTATTAACAAACAATAAACTCTATTGTCTGTTTGGAAGTTCCCCATACGCTGTAATTATTTTTTTCTTTTTACTTCGTAAAAGAATATAATTATTATTATATTATTTGAGATATAAATTTAACATTTTTGCATTTATATAGTCAAATAGAATTGAATTTAATAAATACTATCTTGAATTTATATCGATGGGTACCTGATTTAATCGGTGGCACATTGATCAAATAGATCAAATTAAATTTATAAAAAAATATATAATAACAACAATATTATGACTAAGATTTTCATTTGTATTATACCATGGTAAAAAATTTCTTACAACTCTATAATAGATCATCTTATGTGTTATTCAACATAATCTTATCATATGGGAGAATCTTAACCATCAATAAATAAATCAATAGTAATAATTTTATAACTTCTTATCTTAATGTTTTTTCTATCTCTTTTTTTTTTTTTGAATATTACAGGAATCGAACTTGCAAGTTGCAACCTAATACACACTACACACATCCAACACCACTATGCTAATCCTAGTGGTGCTTCTATCTCTTATCTTATCACCATTAATTCACTTTTTTATTGTTAGAATCCTCCCACGTGACATAGTTATATTAAATTCACTCCCGCCATATGTTATCCAATGTTTGAGACATTGCATAAATAAAACAAAAAATTTATATATATATATATATATATATATATATATATATATATATATAAAAGGCGTGTAAGACAAATAAATGAACAAGCGTGTATGACAAATAAATGAACAAGCACCAATTACAATAGCGAATAATCTTTAACATAAAGCATGTGTGTGTGACAATGGTCGTTATATATAACAAAATATCCAAGCATATGAATATGTATGTGGGATTTTAATAAAAGTAGAAAAAATATATGAAAGAAGAATAACAACACTAAATGATTGTGGCCATTTCCCTCGTGGCAGAACATTTCCTTCATTATGGCAGAAAGTTTCTGACAGAGATAAAAGAATAAAAAACTGCTATATGAAACTCTCCAAAAATAAAAAGAAGGGTAAGGTTTCCTCTCCTTCCTCGATTGATTATCATTCAATTTGTCGATTTATGATTGTTTTTTTTTTTTTTTTTCTGATGTCATAGTTCGCTTACCACTCTTCCAGCTATTACAAGGAATCAAGTATCAAATATTCTTGGGCTGTTGCTGCATTCACAAACTACAACTGTACATATTCAAATAGTAGAAGCATGCAAATGAAGTGAATGTGCAATCATCATCATCACTCACTGGTAAGTTATCCACAAATTTTCTGACCAAAAACACCGATACCCTAATAACCATCTTCTACATACATTCCTCCACTCCAACACAACTAAAAGTCATGAACAAAACCACTAACCTTCAAATGAGGTAGAGTTATGACACCAATAAAATTTCACAATAAAAAAAAAAGGGCCGACCCAATTCAAATACCCACTTCGTGAGTGTCTGGAGAAGGGAATACTCTAGGCAATCTTTCCCCTGCTTTTTGCAGAGAGAGACTGATTCGAACCCGCGACCTGACACACCACGGCAAGCAAGCTTACCGCTGAGCCAAGCCGGCCGTTCTAAAATTTCACAATCAAAACTCGGCAAAATTACAAGTTGGCTTTTTAATCTGAGTTCAAGTCATCTCAAGTTTTTATTTTTTTTCCTGTAACACTGCACAACTGTAAATGGAAGTAAAAAAAAAAAAAAGTGGCATGGAATTTCATGTAAAAACAAATGTAATATAAACAATCACAGATGTAGCAGGAGCAAAGATAGCAGCTATTATCATTGCATGTAAAATACTAATAGTCATTAAGGTTCCTGTACACGAAACTATACACCAAATAGCAAAGAGTGACCAGGGAAAGTGCCATCCGTTTCTGTACAGCTGACACAAGTCAGTGAACTAATTATCAGCAAGCTATGTACACACCCCCAACAATTGTAGTCAGTGAAGAACAGGAGCTTCATCCCCAAGTAACTCGTTGTGACCACCACTGCCAGTAACTCAACTGAGACCACTGCCAGCAACTTGTTAACACCCTTATCTATGTTACTATCAATTACCAACTAATAATTACAGCTTCAGAATCCAAATACGGATCCAGGCAAGAGAATAATTAAGTTATGAAAGGTGGAAAGATCCTTGACCCTCTGTTATGGCATACAGGAGCTTCTCTTTCATCCTTTCCTGAAATTGAATATAGAGTGCCAAACAATGTTTAGGCTCAAAAGCAAGAAAATCATATCCTAAAATTTGTTTAATGTGCTTTTTTCTACTAATATATGAAATAATGAAAACTGATAAAGTACTTTTGATGAGTACGGAGGTAGTTTAAGATAATTTGCGCAAGTCATCACGCTAGGTAGGTCCGTGTCAGCCCGGTTGCTACAATGCTGTTAAAACACCAAAGAGTATGAGGAAATAATAAATACAAAGAAAAAATATATGTAAAGAACAAAAGCCAGATTGAAAATTATATAGACCTTTCGGACAATAGTTAACTTGGGATTGAGAGATGCCAATCCTCCTGGAGGAAGCCGAGGTGTGCCAGTCACAAACTGCAGAAATGCTCGTCGCTGTTCATTGTCAAACTCTCGGATAATTTCCAATAACTGAGTCCACAGCAGTTGGTAGTTCATAACTTATGAGAATCAGGTTACAAAAATAAAAATGATTCAGAGCATGAGATCAAAAAGTATCTAGAAGTACATGAATGCTTACATTAACAATGGGAGGACTGCTGGCAGTGTACCCATGATCGAACTTAATGTGATCTGCAAGTTCATTGATCTGCTAACAAGGCATTACAACACTTCAGTTTTTTTACTTTTTATTGCTTTTCTTTTCCTCTACAAGAAAAGGACATTTATACAAATTGATTAAATTTTTAAGGAATTTATACGTACAGCCCAAGAATCATGCTCTCCACAAAGCATACGCTCAAGTTCTTCTTCATTGAAAATCGAAAGATGTTCAATGGGGAAAACCTGAAAGTTGAAAACAAGTTTTTTTTAAAAAAAGGAATGAGAATCATAATGAAGATATACAAGAAATTGAAGAGCAGTCTTGTAAACGGTAAATCCTAAATGAAACTTAATATTCATTCTATTGATCATGATGGCTTGCTATGAACACGGGAATGACTTAGAAGACAGTCAAGACACAACACACCTACTCCAAGTTCTGATAATATATTAAACAAAGGTATCATATTTAAGCAGTGTAATGGTCCAAGTATTTTCATGGACCTATTCAGGAGTCTTGAGCATCAGACTTCTCTCTTTCATTTTCCCCCCAATGTTTCCCTAAATCCCAGTGCAGCTAAATCATCAAGAACAGAACAAAATTGAGATTATGAGAGCAACTCAGTGAGTCCCAGTTCTAATTTGCTATGGATTTAAGCATTTAAAAGCATAATGAAAATGAGTTCACAAGATGAAGTACAATAAAATGTCGATGCCAAACACAAAGATATGCAAGAAGTTCTGACAGCTATTGTACCATGAGCCTAAGAATACCAGCAACAATTGTAAAACTTGTATAGGGTCAATTGAAAAAGCATATCACATCATGTAACCCTTTCAAACCATACGACAGACAATAGCACTTATACTTTTGTTTTGTTCATTATGTATTATGTAAATCTCAATTCTTTTGGGCATTTTTTTTTTCTTGAGATGTAATTCTCTCCAACTTTAATAGTGAAAGTGAAGAATGACTATAACAACCAAAAAGTTTCCTGTTTTAAACAGTGGGTCATTTTTTAAAAAACACAATAAAATTAGAAGCAGCTTGAAATTATTTCAACCATTATCAAGACAAAGTGAGACCTGGTTAAAGCCAGATTTAAAAGCTTCAACTTGTCTTGAAATTCCGGAGCTCACAGTTGCATCGACAATAAGTGAAACATAATCCCCCAGGTTTCTCATATTTACCTACCAAAAAGGATGAATACATCAAGTTTGTATTCTATCATTGAAACGATCAAAATGAAAATTGAATTGCCAAAATATCAAGCAATGCCTTACCATTGTATGATCAGGCTTTGAAGCAAGAAGAATGTCAGGATAACCAGGAAGAGTAAAATCAAGACAAAGATCCTCAATTCTGGTATCACGAAATCTTAATCCATATTCCAACTCAGAATTCCCAGATTCCAGAAACCTTTTCCGGTTAACTAGTGCTTGAAACTCTAACAGCACCCTACCAAGTCCAGGATCAATTGACTGTATGTCATACAGAGAAAGTTCCTAAAGAGACATGGTAATAAGCAAATAGAGTCAGTTATAATGACCATCATTAAACATGTTACTACATGTAGCTGGGTTGCAAGCTAATGTGAAGTTCATTAATTGCACCCAGAATTAGTTACCTTTCCAAGAAAAAGTTTATAGAAGGCTTTAGAGAAGTGGAGATCTAAGACCCTTCCATCTTGAAGTGCTTTAGCTACAACTTGGCCTAAAAGGAAAAATTTCTTTGTTACTTCAGAGAACTGTACGCCACTGGATGTATCTTGCATTGAAGACCATGGACGAGGAAAGAGTCCATAAAAGGAATAGATTTCCATTTCCTCATCCTGCAAGTTTGTCTTGAGGGAAAAGGAAGAAGCATCCTCTCTCCACATGCCCAAGCCAGATTTTTGGAACTCCTGGCACACCAAGGTATAAAATTCCAAAGTTGGTCCAAGACCAGTGCCTACTTCTTCTTCATATTCCACTTCAAGAACCACTTTATGACTGGCATGTAGGTCCATCATTTGTGCAGCAGACTCCAGGATCCGGTGGCGATAAACTAAGAACTTCTTTCGAGGCAATCCACTGAGGCTCAGTCGCCTATCACTTACTGTTCCTGAGTTGTTGTAAGACAGGAGATGTTGGATTTGAGGCTGACCAAATGCTGCCAATTTGAAGTACTTGCACCTTGCCTCAAAACTAAATAGGAAATGACAGGAAGCCATTAACTGATTACACCACAAAGGCATACCACCAGTGGAGACAGCCATAGAGTCCCTCATCTGTTGCTCCAACTTCTCCGTCAACTTACTGCTCACAAACTCATTTTGTGGGACAGAATGAACTGTTATTTTTAGGCCATCCAGGTTATCAACTTTCCCTTCAGCAAAAGCACAAATTCTTTCCCGAGACATAAGGTGAAACATAAATCTGTTCAATCCTTCCAAGATTTTAAGAAGAAACAAAATATCATAAGTTGGACTTGACTTCTCCAAATCAGAAACAAGTTCACAAGAGAACATGTCTGAGAAGAAAGGAGCATCCTGATAATAAGCTAAAACTTTATCATTAGAGAAATCTTGAGGTGAAGAATGACATTCTGAAGGCATTATGTCCTCCCATTTCTCAGCACTTCTATAGGTTAATCTATGCACCTGACTCCACATTTTTGCACTAGAAAAACAATCATTTTGTTTTATTATTTGGCAAAGAATTGCCTGATATAGTGTCAATTTATGATCCAGACGCTGTCCGTCAAGGTAAAAAACAAGTTTTTGAGCAGCTTCATGGCTACAAGATTCAGGATGCTGTTTTTCTAGTTTTGAGTCTGGTTCTGCATTGAATTCCAGTCCTTCCTCTGCATACCCCTGTTAGATATGGACACAAAAGTTTAAATATAAATTGCACATATAATATATTTGTTATCATGATTGCACACATAATATATTTGTTATCATGATAAATTAGAAATTAATGTGGGTACGTGCGCGCGTGGGTGCCTACGCGCGTGCGCGCGCATGCATGTTAATTTAAGAACAATGTATCCGCATACCCCTGTTAGATATGGGCACAAAAGTTTAAATATAAATTGCACATATAATACATTTGTTATCATGATAAATTAGAAATTAATGTGGGGGCATGCGCGCATGGGTGCCTACACGCGTGCGCCAACGGCGGACCTACATGGGGGGCGTGCATGGGCGGTCGCCCCCTCTAAAATCTGAAAAAAAATGTTTACATCCCCAAAAAAACACATAGTATGTTTCATTTTTCATAACTGGTGGGTTACTTTAACAAAATTAGCATTGTGTGTGCCCTTTGGATCTGAAATGAGTTGCATTGATTTCATCTTATTGATGATTAGTACAGTGTTTTTGTTCAAAGCTTTCGATTTCACTTTCTGAGTCTCTTTCTTTTGCTTCATTTGATACCCAAAATCTGTTAGCATGAAAAAGAAACTTGATACCCATTTTCCTGTTGTGAGTATTTTCACTTTCTCTTTGTGAAGTTTTGATTTTTTTGTAGTTTCATGTTGTTCGAATGCTCAAAAACTAGAAGAAAGTGAATGAAAAAAATGGGTATAAAATACTTGTAGTTTGCAATAATTTTTGAAATTTATTTGTTTAGCTTTATGGTGCTTGATAATTGAAGTAGATGGGTCTGTAGTGATGTGGGCATTATGGAACTTTATGATGTTAGTTTTAGGTGCTTGCCTAATTTAGGTTCTACGAGCTTCCCCCTCTTTTTGGATTTATTTTAGTTGTGTGATTATATTTGTTATTAAAATTATTTAATGGATGCATCTCATGAGATCCTTGTACATGTTTTTTAGTCTAAGATTGTGATTCTCCTACTTTTCATAGTTGACATGGCATATGACAATGAAATAATCTATGTTAAATTCATCAATTTAATATACTTGTTAAATTATATTTTATTTAAAATTCTATAAGTTGGATTTATTAAAATTTTCGCCCCCCTTCATATGATTTTCTGGGTCCGCCACTGGCGTGCGCATGTTAATTTAAGAACAATGTACACACACATACAACAGATACAAGAACAATGCACAACTAGCAAATGTTAATTTAAGAATACCAAAATATATGCAGACAACAATATTGACCCATGTCACTAATCAAATGGAAGATCATCCTCGAATAATTAGAAAATATATAATTTTAGTCTATAAAACCGTAAAATGACACATTTTGAAAACCCAACATGCCAAGAACAACTATATAGCATAAATATGAACTTAGTTGGACACAAAAAATAACCAAGAATATTCTGCATTATCAACTAACTAATAATATGATAAAACCTGAGTTCCAGAGGATGATGATTCCCCAGCACTGAGATTGATTGCTTGATCAGGTCTAGGCTCTGACAAATTTGGCTCTTCTCCCTGCAAAATAAGTTCAGTTGAAAATAAAAACTAAATTAGGAAACAACATCTCATTCCCCAAAAATAAGATAAATTTACAAGCAAAAAACACACAGATGACAGAACTAGCCTGCCATTTCAGTAAATTAATAACCATGGTTACAAATATTACCTGTGTTTCACGTAGATCTGATGACATGTCAGAAGACCCCAAAATTACTGGAATTTCAACTCGGCAGGAATTTGCATTTGATGGTGATTGAAGGGGTGGACTTTCTGGTTGCAATACTACTTGGCTGGATGATGATCTTAAATCCTTTGTGTTTTTCACACTGACCTTTGGCCATAGATATCTTTCAATGGCATGCAAAGAAGAAAATGGATCAACAGTAAGCAAATCCTCAGTGTAGTCACTCAAGCAAGTGTCTTGTTCTCCCCTGACAAAATGGACTTTTAGGCAAGGATAAGGAATGCGACACCCATTAGGAACAGTAGCAAATGAACTTCTCTGTTTTGGTCCATTGCTCAGAATAATGGGGAAGGCTTCAAATGAAGTCAGTGCACTCTGCAGGATCTTGATTAATATAGAGAGGGGTGTGTCGCCAGAGAGAGGGTGAGAAGCATACATACACACACTTGCCAAAGCCTCAAATCGTTTTTCTATGATAGCATTAAAACCACAAACACCTTGTACTCCCTCATTTTCCCTCATATATTGTCCATGAGATAAATAATTAATAAGTGATTTCACAACTCCACTCTCTATAAATTCAAAAGTAGAAACTTGTTCCTTGCCAGTAAGCTTGTCCATAATTTGATATAATATATTATTGATCTTCTCCTCATGAAGTGCAAGAGCACCATTGTCAGTAGACATGCTAAACAGAACATTAGAAAGTTCCCTGAGATTCTGCAGAACATCAGTCAATCCTTTCTCAGAATCATATATTTCTGGTGCTAAGTATTTTGTTTTTATATGCTCTGCAAGATTATAAACAGAGTCTTTGTCAAGTTTGCAATTTCCGGCTTCTGATGATGTGGGAGATTGGCCAGTCGAAAATGCATAACATAGGCACTTGAGGGCATCTCTTGTAGCAGACTTTTGACTGGAGTCCAATGACAGCTGGATGCCACTAAATACTGGGTACAACAATTGTGATGATCTTTCTGGGGTTAATAGTGCATCAATGGCAAAAAAGACACCTTCCTTTACAAACAACTTAAAAAAATTATCTGAAAAATTTTGAAGGATTATCTCAGCTATTTGTAAGGCTAGCATTTGCATATGGTGATCCTTTCGAGTGAATACTCCAGCCAAAAAACTGCCACAATAACCAGATAAAGTCAACATCTTCAACAAAATATATTTAATATTGCAACTCTAAGGATAAGAGGCCTGCTTCACCTTGAAATACTGGCGTTCTTAAGCAATTCAACAAGCATGTCAGATTTGCTCAAACAAACTAACTTGTACATAACAGATAGACATCCATGGCAAACATGTAAACTCGCACCAGAATTAAAAACCTGCGCAAGGATGAAGTAGCTATTGCAATGTAATAAAAAAGGAAGAGTACTTAGCTAATTATAAGAAAATCAACCAACCTGGATCAACATAGGAAACACATCCATCCCAAGCTTTTGTAGGAGATCTGGGCGATTAGCTAGAAAGGATTCTTTGTCTAGCACCAGTTGATCATTCTGATCTTTAGCCAGGCTGGGGAGAAGCTCATTTAGCAGTTTGAGTACTTCATATACCTAGCAAGTCAAAAAAATATAAGAGAAACCTTTCCCACAGCTCATTTATAATAAATCTCTCAAGTCACACAAATGTGAATCCATTAGAAAAGAATCCTTTCGTTCTATTTCTGAATGACACTACAAAATAAATATCAAGAACAAATTTCAACAAATTTACAAGAGTAGAAAATTTAAATCTGAATACTTTTATTGCATAGGAACAGTAAAGCTCATACCATAAGCATTTTCTTATGAAAATGAATAGAATATTTACATAGTTCTACAATTTTAGAAAAATAAATCATTTCACCCAAAATAAAAAATTTATGCACCAAAACTGTTCACAATTGAAACTGACCAGTACATAATAAATCATTTGACCCACCAAACCTATTAGAAATGTATCATGGAGACATGGCATGATTATATTCAAATAGGTCTTGGTAGTTCATGAATTAAAGATATTCAAAATGTATTTGAATTACATAGTTTTGAACAGCACCAATGTATTTGGCAAAAATTAAAGTTCAATGTGTCTAATTGCCGCCTTCTAGATGCACTTTTACTAAATTTCCGAGAAAAAAAAAAGGTCGTGTTGGATAATAGAGACTTCCCACCTTAATAGGTTGTTTTGGATGACTCCGAAGGACATTTCTTTGGGATTTTTATCTTTTGGTACGTTGGAGGTGCGAGCAGCAGGGTAAGGGAGGATAGGTGGCTGGGTGGATCAAACCTCCCACATCAAATGCCAATTCTGCTACAAGCTCATCGGCAACTATGCTCTTTTTCCCTCCTTACTTCTAGAAAATGAGGGGGAGCTTGGCACAATGATTGGTGTTGTCAACATGTGACCAAGAAGTCACAAGTTTGATTCATTAATCAAACATATAGTCTCCCACTATAGACCCTTCCTTAGAATCTGTATAGAATGGGAGCTTTATAGGACCTAGAGATGGCAAAACGAGTCTGACCCAACAGATCAACCCGCCTGACCCGACTAACCCGCCGGTTGGGTTACATGTTTAAACCTACCAATCCATCACAAGCCGCTATGCTTTAAGGGTGGGTAAAGTGGGTCGGGACGGGGCAGATTGTTCAACAGGTTAAAATTTCTTTTTAATTTAAGTTTAATTGGGGTAAAACATCTCACTTTTCTTCTAAGCTCTATTATTACTCAGTCTCCATCTCTAGATCTCTTTTCGTTTTTTGCACTATAAGCAAGTTGACCCGCCAACCCATCATAAAATGGGATGGGTTGAGATTTTCAACCCACTTTCATAAATTGGGTTGGGCACGTTAGCCCATTTTTGTGGCGGGGCAGAATGCCAGCTTTGACATCCCTAATAACACCAGGTTGCCCTTTTTTGTGCAGAGAAAGGTTATTTATGGGGGGGCTAAATAGCAATATTGGCTTAGATTCTCATTTATGAGCATTTAATTGCGGCCATATATTAATAATATGAAAATGTACTAATTACCAAATTCATCACAACTAAATGATCATACCAATATTTTTCACTCTGGAAACAGGAAATTAACCAAACAGGGTCACCGCACACAGGTAAAAGACGAGATAGAGTCAAATCTAAGACACATAAGCCTACCCGATTACAATGTCCACCAACAAGTTGTGACGTTGATACTCCATGTGAGAGGTCAAATGTAGATAATATATCTCTCAATATGCTGCTTATATTAAGCTCATACAAAATCTTGAAGGCTTCAATTGATCCAGATGAAAGTTTGACAAGTAATCCTATCAATCCCTGCCAAGCAAAATGATAGATTTATGTCAACATCAAAGTTCATACGAAAAAATAGAGAAATCTAGGGTATAGAAATGAAAGATAAAAAATTGCTTACATTATAAATTAATTGAGATAGGGTTGTCCGACCATTTAAACTTAAAAGATGCGTGACCTGTTGAATCAATCCATGCTTACAAAGTTCATCCAACATTTCAGAGGAGTGAGCAACTCGCTCCACAATTTTAATCAAGCAGGTAGCAACGTTTTCGACAAGCTGCGGAAGTACATTAGCATGTCAGTAATAAATATTGAAAAAGGAACATGAATTTATGACTGATACAAATCTGCAATACAATCATCTGAATTCCATTCATTGTTACCTGCCGATCCTCATACTGAAGAAGATTGCATAATCTGGGCACAGCCTCCATGAAAGGAGAAGGGCTTTCTGAAGGAAGCTTCTTACATATGTTCACCACAGTAGAAAGAGCCACTCTCTGGTGAAAGTGGGAAATGGTAGAATACATCAAATAAGAAAATAATTCTTCAGTCCTCTAATAAATTAAAATAATATATTATTGACTTGTAATGGTAGCAAGAAAAAAATGGTCATTACTCATGAAGATGATGACTTATTGTGTTAGAGGCTTACCTGTATGCTTGTTGAAAAGAAGTCAATATAATTTAGAACAGCCATAATCGCCCCAGCCTGTAAGCAAGCAAGTGGTTGCTCTCGCGATATTTTCTCCAATGCTTGGAGACACTACATAAATACAACTTCAATAATCTTATTCATATATATAACACATATGCTACAGACAAACAAAGAAAAAGCACCAATTACCTGCTCAGCCACATCTTGATACTCAATAGACAATAATCTTTCACACAAAGCAGGAACAGCATCATAGCGCACAAGAAAACCAGCCGATCGAGGATACAGATCACAAATATAGGTGATAGCCCTTATAGAAAACAACATTATATCAGGGTTACTCTCATGCTTTGCCAGCTTTACAAGCAGTGGTGATAATAAGTCCGAAGTCATGCTGGAAAGTGAACCCTCCGTACAAAAGGACAAAATTTCACAAAGTTCAGTGAGTACTGCCAATTGAGCAGAAGGTTCAGTCTGTCCACTCAAGCTTGATATAATGTTTTTAAATTTCCCATGATCACTGGATAGTCTCCGCCTATGATACTCATGGAGACTGCTATGATGCTGCTCCATGTCATCTGAATCACACGATCCATAAGCTGAATCCTTTTCTGGTTCTCCCTCTGATCGGCTTGAAGCTGAAGCAGACGAGGAAGTATCCATGTCATTATCATGGGCCTCCACCATTGAGCGTGTTGAATTCAAATGTGTTTGAACTGATGAGTTTGAAGAACTTGGTCTAAAATCCAATGAACTACACGCCCGCTTATCAGCAGGCAGTTCATCTACCATTTCTGGACGCTTTTGGCCTCTACTTTCCATTAATTGCTTCTATTCCCCAATGGAAATCAACACCTGTGCATTTCAAAATCTTATCAATCTTCATTCATCATCATAAACTCTTAACCATATATATAGGCCAAATAAGTATGAATTATGAGCCAAAAACTGACATTTTGTTATTTCCGTTCTTATGGAAGGAAAAAGGTAAGTTCATAACTCCAATCCAGAACAACCAAACTCTTCCTTCATTCAAAGCTTTCCTCAAATATAAAACTAACACAAGAAGCCATTTTTCTTAATTTTCAACATCACCCCAGTTAAATAGTAATCAGAATCCTAACCCCCACAAAAAAAGTGATAGTGCTGCTGTGCCTGTTGATGATGCATAAGATAAACCAAATAAATTCAAAAGTTAACAAGCCAAAACCTCAGACTAAACAAATCAAACACAACAAGTTCTATAATTGACACGTCCAAATAGATAATACGAATAAACGTCGTGGGTTACACGAAACAAAAAAACAAAAACACAAAAAAAGGGAAAGAAAAGGACAAAGCAATTATGATCAAGAAACAAACACACAATGTCAGCAAAAAGAACACGATCAGTGAAGAAGACAATCATGGGAAGTTGAAGACTCAAAACGGTAACAGTTTCAATGGTTGTCTTATGTTAATAGTACCTAGTTGTAGAGTCCTTAATCGGTCTTCGAGAAAGTCGAAGACCCAGTTTTTGTATGAACAAAATAAACAATATTATGGTGATTTTAAGGCAACCCTTTTCTTCTTCTTCTTCTTCTTTGTTTCACTTCTTCGCCGAATTGTTTCTTCTGAGAGAAAATAAGAGATTGAATCGAGGTATGAACAGAGAAAAAACGATTACCAAAATTATAAGAAAATTAAAAAAAGAAATAAAAAGAAAAAAATTGAAGAAAACCAGGTGAGAGGGTAATTGCACACGAAAGCTTGCAACTTGGAAGGCAAACGGTGGTGATAGTGTAAATATTTAAGGAAACGATTATTCTAGTTAATTACTAATTAGCCTCCTATTTAATTATAAATAACTTGGGAACAGATATACCCTGCTCATGAGGTGCATGAAGCTTGATGCATGGCTTAATCAGTTATCATTGCTTTTATGATCGTGGCTAGTGTATTGTATTGGTACCTAAGTAACAAATAACAGGCGTTTGGACTTTGATTAAGATTTTCAAACTTGAAAGTAATTATTTTTTTAAAAATAAAATTTACATGATAAGAGGAGAATCTTATTATTTTAAGGTTAAATCTTAACAAACTCTATAATGAGATTTAAATGTTATTGGTAAAAAACTTCTTAAAAAAAAGAAGGTCTGATTTAGAATATTAGATTGTAAAATATGTTTTCCTTATTTGAAATCAATAATTCATTGGTCCAAAATTAATTCTCCATTGATTTTGATCCTTTTCTAATTAAAAATGATGACATAGACATCAAAATGTGATAATTGAGACCAAACATGATTCTAAACGTGAAAAGGGTAGAACAAAGGCATAATACTACTAGCTTCCCCAAGGATAAGCATCTTATTCCATCATCATAGAGTTTAGGCCGTTGATAAGGAGACTTGACATCATCTTGGGAGGTTGTTTTGGGCCTAGAATCTGTGGCACTAGCCCCGTGCTCTTCAGAGTCGTCTGGTAATTAGGGGTGAAAATGGGTTGGGTTGAATCCAACTCTATGTAAAAAAATTTTAATTTGGTCTGGCACAAATCTGGTATGAGTCTAACTGTTAGTCTGACTTGACCCGTTTATAAAAAAAAATGGTTTGGTTTGACCCGTTAGCCCGTTAATTTTTAATTTTCAAACAGAACCATTAACTACATGAATCCATTTTTGTTTCCAAAGGTATCCTCCGGCCGATAGCTGAAGACTAATCCTTTCGAGGCGGGAGATCACATTAAGTGAGTAAACCTCTCCCAACAAAGCCTTTTTCATACGCACAGCCAGGGATCGAACTCCTATCAGCATGTTTAAGGAACTCAGCTATCTACCAACTGTGCTGGGCTTTGTTGGTCAAATTTTTTTTAATATATTCATATACACAATCTAATATATTGAGATGTTGGTTCCTCGTATATAAGAAATAAAGTAAGATTTCTATTAAAATATATTTGAATATAATTAAATAATTGCAATTGATTAAATTTATATATTTTGTTTTTTCTTCAAGGCATACATACTCTATTTTATTTTATTTAAAATAAATAATACAATATAGACTGGCCTGTAGGCTTATAGGCACCCTTTAAAAATGGGCCTACGGCTTTTTTATTAAACAAGCTTTTTTATGGTCCAAGCTCGGCCTATTGTACAAAATATACTAGGTCAGGTCTGGCCTAGGCCGAGCCGTAAGCCCCTGTAGGGCGGCTCGGCCCGGCCCAGTTTCACCTCTAGTGGTAACACCTCATCCTCCTCCTTCCCAGTTCCACCATTTTAAGCTATTTGTAATTCTTTATATATATATATATGAGTTTGGTGTTTGTCATTTTAAATGACATAAGTTATTTCATTTTAGGAAAGAGATAGACACAAAGAATGAAAATCATGGAGGAAGAAAGTGGGTGATTTTTTTAATTTAAATTTTAAATAAAAAAAATATTTTTGCGTGTCTATCTCTCTCTTAAAATGACATAATTTTATGTCATTTAAAATGACAAATATTTTTTCATATATATATTGATAAATTATCTTAAGTTGCTTGAGACATATTTTTCTATATGCATATATATATATATATATATATATATATATATATATATATAATGGAAATAATATTTTTATGGGATAAATTATTCTTCTTACCTTTTTTCTGTATATTTTATCTATTACTCCCTAATACCCATAGAGCAGAATCTCTCAATAGGAAAGAGAAAGATAAATGTAAGTTGAGATTATAATCTAATGATGTTTTAGGACCCGTTTGAATGATCTTTTAAAAAATGACTTTTTATACATTGCTTTTTTTAAAATAACTTTTTATACATTGTTTTTTTTTATGTTATAAAAAAAATAACTTTTTTTAAAAGGTAAAGTTATTTTAAGTTTAGAGGTATGATCTGAAATTCACTTTTACATAAAAAAAGTTGTTTGGATGTTAAAATTAAAAAGCACTTTTTTATATATAAAATTACAATAAAGGAAGTATGATCGTGGGATAAGGAGAGATAAAATAGATATGATAGGATAAGGTTAAAATAGTATTTTAAAAATTTATATTATCTTTTTTTTAAAAATTATATTATCTTTTAATTTCTGCTTTTTCAAAAGCAACCAACTACTGGCTATAAAAAAAAGCAGCATTTTAACTTTTATTTAATTTTTTTTTTTTAAAGTTGGTATCAAAACATCTAAAAATTCTCAAAAGAATTTTTATTAAAAAAAAACAACTTTTTTAGAAATAAAAGCCATCCAAATGGGCACAGGTGGTACACAAAGGTAGATAAAAGATATTAAATTATTTTTTTACATCAAAAACAACTTTTTTTTGGTTAGGAAAAATATATCTTTGAATGGGAAAAACATCTATCCTTTTAAAGAATATAACCTTATATCATTTTAGATCCAAAACGTTGATTTCCGTTCATCAACGGTTATAATCTATTGGGTCAAACTTAATGGGCCAAATTTATTATTAATTAATTAATAATTTTGATCCAATAAATTATAACCATTGATGAACAGAAATTAACGGTTATGATCTAAAATGATATAAATTTATATCCTTTAAAATGACATATGTTATTCCCTTTTTGTATTATTTATTTATTGGGTTTAGTATTTGTCATTTTAAAGGAAATGAAGTTATGTCAAATTTTTTTTTTTGGTGAAAGAAGTTATGTCATTTTAAAGGACATGGAGTTATGTCATTTTAAGAAAAAGAAAGATACAAGCAATATAAATTATGGGAGAGAAAGTTGATATTATTTTTAAAATTTAAACTTTTAAATAAAAAATATTAAGTTGTGTCTTTCTCTCTCTTAAAATGACATAATTATATATCCTTTAAAACGATAAATATTTTTTCCTTTATTTATTTTATGAAAATGTTCAAAAGTCGACTCATCTAAAAAAATAATTAAAATTGGTATATAAAAGAAATTATATTTCGCCAATAATAATAGTAATATACCGAATACTTAATGTATTCCTGCATACTTTTTCTCTTTCACTTAGTAACCAAAAAAAAAAAAAAAAAAAAGAGGCATGCGCTTAATTAGCTAGCTTTTTTCTAATTTTCCTTAAAGAAAGGAAAAGGTCACTTATATTTGTTCATTAACTGAGATTGTCTACTTTCATTTTTAAAATTTAACAATCATATAAAAGTTTTGTATCTTTCTTTCTCTTTATATGTATTAAATATGTGGATTCAATTATTATTAATGAAGAAAAAATAAACACAAAATTTTAATATGTATCCATTCCCACACACACTATATATATTTGGAGAAAAGAAAATACGAAATCTACAATGAAATTCTCCGCAGAGAAAGAGAGAATATATTCTATATCTGTTGGTCGGTAACACGTGTATTGGGCGCAACCACCATTTTGCGATATTTAAGCAAAATATATGATAAATGTCATGTTTCAAAAATTATTTTCGAAGCTAACACAACCAAAGTTTCATTATTAGGTCAAACATAACACTTTTTAATTTTTATCATGTGGTGGAGTGTAAGATTTCCGCTATCATGCAGATCTAGCATGACTAATCACATTGCATCACGCAGCAAAATCGTGATTATAATCCCTTATATTTAACAATATACAACGAACATTATAAATGTCTATTAATGAATTAGGTTTTATAACTGTATTAATTTACTCTAACATCACAATTAATTTACTTTTGATGTACCAACTTTTCAAATAAAATTTGGTATGAAAAAGGTTTTGTTGGAAGAGATTTATCCCGTTAATGTGAGTTACACTTCAAAAGAATTATTATTCGGCAAGAGGATATTTTGGAGAAAAAAAACAAAAAACAAAAACAAACTGAGTAAACAATTAGCATGACTCAAGAGGTCTGGTATCAAGTATCTTCAAAGATTGCTCATTCAGAATTGAACCTCGACCCGGTTATGATTCTTCAATAATAATGTTGAGAAGATATTGCTTTTTGATTGGAAACAACAATGTAAGAATGGTAAATGAATTAACTAAATGTGACCTTTATAAGGACTTCGATAAGTGTGATGCTTCTCTTTTTTTTTCTTTTTTTAATCCTAAAATTAATACATCTCAGAAGTAACTGCAAAAAATCTTGATCTTAAAAAAAAAATTCTTTATCCAAAAATAAAATCTACACGTCATGCAGTTATTTTTACAAGGCTAATCCCTAGTGCTGCTTGCTTGGTTTTCTTGATTACTAGATTGGGTTTTGGTGCTTTTATCTCAGCTTTTCTCCACCAAAGATATTTTATTATAGGAACAGGCCTTATTTCGTAGGCTTAGTCATTATCTCAAACATTCAGCATTCACTATCTTTCTACTTATGGTTGACTAGACAGTTGCTCTTTCTGACTAAGGAACCTACATAAGTAATCGAGATAGAGTTTGGATATGTAGTAAAGGGATATATGAAAGTGGGAGTATTATTTTATTGTGAGAAATAATAACATTTAATCTTTATCATTGAATATTAAACTGTGCAATTATCAAGAGAATCGAATATATATTCCGCACGGGGTCTAATATATCTATTTAGGGGTATTTTATAGGGGTAATAATATAGACCAAGGCTCTCGTGAAATTTCCTAGGTGCTGCGTAGCAATGGTGAGGAGGTGTTTAACGACTATGATGGCTCTCCAAGTGAACAAAATATAAGTTCCTGAAGTTGATAAAATAGTGTGTCCATTTTAGTGGATGAGAAGGGGTATTTATAGGTGGGATTTGACATTCTAGCGGAGGAGAGTATGGAAGGATGGGATAACCTATACCTACCATAGCTTGGTCTTACTTAAGCAAGACGCATTGCATTGGTAGTATACAATGGTTGTTTGTGCATGGGAAATGGGGGAGAAGAGATATAGGAGATGTTACCTACCTCTTTTGGGGAAGCCCTCCGTAAGTCTTCAAGCATGGGCCTTTCATATTGGTCCTGACCATAGGGCCAGCCAAAATTGGTTGGCCGGAATAGAAGCCCCCAACTTGATAGCCGGCGAAGTCAGGATGTCAAGGTGTATGGGGCCAATATTTGGTTGGATGATCTACTTGGTTCATGACAATACAGATGCACTTCTCAATTGATCTCTTGGCGGTGTACTGGCTCGATCCGGGTGCAATGTTGTCAAACTCGAGTTTCTACGTAGAAATGGAAAGGGGTGGTAAAAACGTAAAACGTAGAAACGACACGAAACGTAAAATTTCTACTTTCTAATACACTTATCTATCTAAAAAGGAAAATTATTTTTGATAATCAAGTATCAAAATTATAAACAGTGATAACTAATAAGTAATGGATAACCAGTTTGCTCTAACTGCTTCATACACTTTGCAAATTTTGGATCATCGCTAATCAGGATATAATTCCACTTTTTTCAATGTACACAATGATCCAAAAACACAAAACGATTCTCATGGTAAGACTTATAATAGAATTGCAGTTTTATAAGACATAATTATAAAAGACATATATCCAAACAAAAAGATATCAAGATAATGTGCATATGATTTGAGGAAAACGAAAATTGGGTTTTTTAATTTCTTTTTTTGTAAATTTTTTTTTAATTTTTTTTCGTTTTAAGTAAAAACGGTCAAAACGTAAGTTTTTGTCCCTTTTACATTTTTACACGGTGCTTTTACCAATGACCGTTTTTACTTGCGTTTTAACACGCACCACTCTAGTAAAAACGTAAAAATGTAAGTTTTTACGCTTTTACACTAGATTTTGACAACAATGTTGAGGTGTTGTGTGAAAGTCTTTTTTGGTTAGCTTGATCGGGGTATATTGGTGTTGAAGAGCGAGCAGGATAGCCTTGGTGATCGGTTTGGTGTAAGCTTGCTAGCTTGCTTTGAGTTGCCTGAAACTTGACCATTGAGAAGTTATGTCGATTTATCTGTTCTGGAAAAGTTATCCTGCAACCGTATCATCCTACGTAGTTGTATAGTCATGTAGAGCGGTTTTGCTTTCTTACGCTTGGTCGTGGCCATGTGTGATATTTTGAGTAGAGGATGTTCCTTGCTTTTCGGCTTCCATCATAACTGTTATGACGGTTAAACTTCATCGCCTGCTGCATTTAATGCGACGCGACGTCGCGCAGTTAATGCGGCGTGAGGGTTGTACTTTCTCTTTCAAAAAGACAAGATTGCCCTTTGATTTGTACCGTTAATTGTAAATGGTTACTTTGATCTGGTGCCCCTTAGCTATCTCGATATTCTTACTTAAAGGGTTGCATCCTTCCTTTCCTCCATTTCCTAGTTTTCGTCTCTTACAAAGATTCTAGCTTCTTCGATTGTCTCTGAACTTTCTCTTCCACTCCACCTTGTTCACATTTCTTCTTCCTTAAAGTCATTGGCTTTATTTCATTTCTTTGAAGTCGTTTAGAGGTTACGGGCTTTCTTTTGTCTGCGTCACTATTTCTTAACAGGTATATACTCTTCCTCCTTTTTCTGGCTTTTTTATGGTTTCTGGTTTGATCTTTTTAATAGGGGAAGTTTTTGGGTTAATTTTTTTTGTCGGTATCTTCTTTAGGCTTAGTTTTTTGTCATCGGAGATAATTAAGATGGAAGAGTTGGATTTGGAAGAAGTGGTGTAGGGCCTCAAATTTGTGAACTGCTTGCTCGTCGAGAAGAGGTTACTGATAGGATAATGGAGTCTGTTTAAGGTCCTTCACCTCTTACTGTGGTGGAAAAGGGGAGACTAGCCGTCGTGGAGGCGAATTGAGTTGTGCTTCTAGTCAGGTCCCTGACTCTGGAGCGGTTGAAAGGCCTTATGGGAGAATTCCTAGTCTGTTCGGTTTTTCAGAAGAGGAGATTCGCAACATGATGCCTCCTTGCCACGGTCGTAGAGGTGGTCGGAATAGAGGAGGGGGTGAGGGAACAATATGAGTCGTGGCAACCGGTCTGGTCGCTTTGGAGGTCAATTTGGTCGCCTGGCAAACTGCCAAGTTTCACGGTCTAGGCGCCCATTTTATTCTCGTCTCTTTAGTACCACTAACCAAGATCCTAGGGATCCCCCTTTACAAATGGTTTGTCATCCAACTTCACTTCCTCTTATCCCTAGCCACGCAGTTGGATACATTCCTCAAACACCGAAATCTTATCACCATCAAAAGATGGATGAGTCTACAAACAACCGGTAGACTACACCCTGAGGATGCTCGGATAAAGCGTTAAGGCATTTGGGATGCTATAACCAGGTACTTGAGGTTAGACAGGGTGCCTCCTGTAAGAACCTGCACCGTTAATTAAGGAGATTTATTAATTAAATGTGATAATTAGGAAATAATTTCATAAATTATTATGAGGCTCTAATAATTATAGTAAGTGAGTAATAATGCTGAAAGTCGCTTTTCAGACGAAAAGCGCAGATACCGGTTATGCTACCCGCTATAAATGCGTACCGGTGAAGTATCCCGGAATGTTATAATAAGTACATGATAATTACTAGAATGATATGTAGGACTTGTAAAACAAGTTTCAAGTCAAAATAATGAGAACTGGTGCCAGAACTTACACTGACTATGGAAAAGCGCGTACCGGAAAGGTGCTCCGAAAAATAAAATAAAAATATGATAAATCTTAGAAAAATGAGTAGGTTAAGATTCCAAAGTTTGGGATCAAAATACTAATCGTAGCTATTAATGTTAATACCGTATGATTAAGGCTTAAGTGGCCTATTTAAAGGCTTGGCACACACTTCTAGGTCAGATTTTTGGTGCCTCCTACGTTGGTTTTTGAAGAGCTGCTGCCACCCTCTCTACCTTGGTCACCTTTGCATGAGAAAACCTCCAAGCCACCTCTTTTCTTTGATTTCTTCATACCTTGTAAACACATGTCAGCAACATTGTGAGGGTGAGGTAGCCATACTTTGGAATAAATGACGGTGGTAGGATGGTATAAGTGTCAATAAAGTGGTAGTGACAATGATGAAGATGGTGGTAACAATGATGATATGATAATAGTGATGGTGGGATGTGGTAATGGTAGAGGCAGCAATAAAGGTGAAATTGGTTGGTGTTAGGATTATGGTGGCGACAACAACAACAATGGAAGTGATGTTTGTAGCAATAGTGGTGATAAAGGATGTGAGATTGGTTGGGGGATTGGGATAAATTTGAATTTTGAAAAAATAATATGTAACGGCAGTAAGACCAGCAATGCTATATGGAGCGGAATGTTGGCCAACACATAGGCAACATGAGCATAAGATGGGAGTAGCAGAGATGGGGATGTTAAGGTGGATGTGTGGTTACACAAAGATGGATAAGATAAGAAATGAAGATATTCGACGAAAGGTCGGAGTAGTACCGGTTGCCGAGAAGATGAGAGAACATAGATTGAGGTGGTTTGGGCACGTGATGAGAAGGCCTCCGGATGCTCCTGTAAGAACAGAAGTTTGTTACCAAGAGCTCAACACAAAAAGAGGCAGAGGTAGGCCGAAACTTACTTGGGGGAAGGTAGTAAAACAAGATTTAATGGAGTGGGATATAGATTGGCGGACGGTATGTCTTAGAACGGAATGGAGAAAAGCTATAAGTATGGTGGAGGGTTAGACCCGTGATTATTCCTATGTTCCAGATGGTCCCTTTTTAGTCATTTTCCCCTTCATTTCCCCCACTTCTTCTTGTCCCTTTCTTTTTCACTTTCATTTATATATATATATATATATATATATATTATTATTTTTTATTTTATTTTTTCAACAATTTTATATCTTTCATATGGGTTCATCTACCACCGACCCCAATTAATTTGGAATAAAGTTGATGTTGATGTTGAATATGTAACTTTTAACTTCTACTTTTTTAGAAACTAGAAATTTTAGCTTCAATAAAAAAGCAAGTTTTAAACGAGAAGAACTTAAAAAAAAAAAAAAAATACTCATCCAAACATGCTATATGATATACCTTTACCTAACTAAATGACCTTATTGAAAACTTTGGTCTTGTACAAAACCCAGTGACTTCATTTGAAATATGTTGCTAATCCTACCTAATGATCAAAAGCTTCTGTCGTTGTCATTGGGCATATGTAAAGTATAAATAGCTGTATCAAGTAAATAAATCGAAGAGACTAATGCTCAACAAAAAGCACAATCCCATACCCTTTAAGACGAAAAGGTTTCAAAAACTGGCACCATCCTCATTCTTCATGGGATGTAACACCGAAAAAGAAGGAAAAGAATACGACAATTTATGTTTCCAATAAGTTAAATAAAATATTCAGTCTTTGCCGGGACGCCTGATAGAATCAGACAAGCATAGTTTCAGGATTTACAATATAACTTGTGAACAATGATTCTTCTCCAAATGTCAGTATTCACATAACATAAAATGCTTTCAACATAGCAAGGGCACATAATTAAGCATCACCAGCATCGAAATCACACGTGACAAACACTGAAGTCGTCAATATCTATTCTGGGCCTTGCATGGGCATCATCATCATATGTTGAGCCTGAGGCTGAAAATTCAAAGAAAGTACAATAAATATCATTAATTCATTGTCTATTGAACTTTTTGTTGCTTGAGCTAACAAACATTCCTTAAACTAAGATATAACTTACAAAACCAGAGAGAAAAATCATCCATTTATAAATAAAAGTTAAATGCTCGGGATAACAGGTAATAACCAGGCTAATATGTCAGATTCAAGGAAAACCAATTCCAAATAAAAGTTTATTTTGAACAAAGCGACATTAACCCTTTATTAATGGGGTAAAACTTGCTTTCAGAATTTTTCGTTTTAAGAACTAAAACATCCAGCTTCGACATTAAAGATTAATTATTAAACCCCATAAAAGGCCATGACAAAATGGTCCTAGAGAGTACTTTTAAGAAAGAATGGAATAATAAAACACAATGATGGAAAAGAAAAAGGGCAGTACAATATGTAATTGCAAAACAGACGCAGTGATACTTCCGTCTGATTCTCAGAAGACAAGGAAGGATCATTTGTTTGACCAGTTCAAATATATTTGCAATTTAAGTCACTACTACAAAGTAGTCAGTCAGGTATATCAGACTTCTTGAGGATTACATAGCCTTAGAGCTTAAGACAGTTAGTCTAGCCAAGGATTTACAACCAGAAATGTTTAGAATTATGGCATGATTTTGCTATGCACTATACGGAGTAACATTTATCATTACGGCAAAATCCACAACCAAAAGTGAAGTACTGATGACAATAGCATCAGTATCACACAATTAACAATTGTTAGGCCCAAAAATTTATCATTGCTGGGGTCTGAAATCACTAAGAAACCTACCATCCAACCACCATTACAGGGAGCCACAACCTAATTCAATCCTAATGCATTTTGCAAAAGAAAATTCGAAGAGTTCAGCGCCCATAGAAGCTTTAAGGTATTCTATAGTTTGCAGTTGTACAATTCATTTAAGACTGAAAATCTCTAACAGGTAACCACACTTGTTTCCAATGCCCTTATTCTGTGTGCCCAATTAAATCCAAAAGAAATGCCATTCCAAGATAGGCCACATATTGAATAACCCCTAATAAACCAAAAAAAAAACTTATAAAGTAAAAGAGAGGAGAGAGATACAGAAATTCATTGAACGTAAAACCAAGCCATTATTTACACAAAATTTCAGCAAGAACTAAAATGGGGCCGTATCATGTGTGCTAACAACCAGATGTAACTAATTCGTAGTCAAGTTATTAGGCAAGTATCAAGTATGCCTTCAAAATTTCAAAATTCAAATAACAAATCAAAATGGTATCAGAGCCAACATAATGAGAAACTTTTTAATTAAAGTGATCTCCAAATGAAAGCATTTAGGAGGAAAAGGGAATAAAATTAGAGGTTCCCGTGAATGAAGCATCATTATCTCATACTACATTGAAGTCATGTCAGAGATTAAACAGAAACCTCAGCATCTTCATTTATCAACACGATGCTACAGGAGCACGAGAGGAAAGAGATTATTACATTAGAGGCTGTAAGTAATTACCTGAGAATTCGTGTAATTAACACCTTGTGAGAAAGAACCTTGATGAGCAAACTGTCAATTCCACAACAAAATATTCCAACATCAGATACTATTGTATTCTAAATATATTTACAGCAATGCAACCAGGCATAGTGCATGTATATATATGTTCTCCACCTGAGGATTAGGACACGGATGAACATCTTTCTTAGCAGATGCATCTCCACCCTTGGCCGAACCCTTTGTATCACCCTGGCATACCACAATTTGACAAGCCATAACCACAATGTATACAAACTCATTAGAAAAAGTGTAATTACACACGAACAATCACAAAGTGGAATAACTATTTATGTATAATCACCTCAGTCTGCAACATTCCCAATAGGCCAACGAGAAATACATACGAAAAAGAAAAAGAAAAAACATCAGTGAAAAGTAGAGTTTAACTGCAGCAAACCAAAACAGCATGCTGTATTAAATGTAAATGTAAATTACCTCTCTGTATGCGGCGAGGTAAATCTTGAGAGGTTCAATATAATCTTCGAAACCAAGAGTGGCCATAGCCCAAAGCAAATCGTCGCCGTTGATGGTCTTCCTCTTTTCTTTCTGGCATTTATCGCTCGCCCTGCGAAACATTAAGAAGATTAATTCATTCAACCGAATCACAATTAAAGCACGAAAGAGTGAATGAATTTTGGTCAATCAAGATAAGAAGAAGAAGAAGCGAACTCGCTGGTGATGAAGCTGATGAACTCAGAAACGCATTCCTGTACGGTCTCCTTGGCGTCCTTGGCGATTTTCCCGTTAGCGGGAATCCCCTTCTTCATGATGCGACTGATGTTAGCGATTGGAAGGTACCGTTCCTGCTCTCGGAAACTGGATCGAGGGCTGTGGTCGCCGCTCTCGCCGCCTGGACTCGCCGGAACATCGGCCATATTCGCCGGAACCCTAATCGACGAAGCGAATCGGTGAACCGGAAAAACATAGTGAAATTTGGCGATTAGAAAAACCCTAGATAGATAGAGAGAGAGAGAGTAAAAAGAGAAATTGAAAGAAGGGGATTGGTTAATGGTTAGTTAAGGGGTTACCTGAACGTGAAGGGTGTGTGATGTGATGGAATTTGTATCGTACGCTGGAAAAGAGAGGAGCGAGGTGACGATGGAGATGAAAATGTCAATTCTATCACCACCGTCCGTTTTTGCTTTTCGTTCACTTCACTTCCTTTGTTTTCTGATTCTCCTATTTGTTAGCTTTTTATACTCATGCGATGCGAATATAAGATAAATCACTAATTTTTTTACCTAAATATCACGTGAATAATATTTATACATCAAAACGTTTTTTTATAAACAAATCCAAATCTTAGTTTTATCAAAATCCCTTTCTAAATATGAGATAAATTAATCTCATATTAAAAAAAATAATTTCTCTTCCGTGGATGACACAAAATTAAGGTGAGTCTTATCATTTTTATTTTTATTTTTTTATAATCTTTTAGTAAGACTCATGTTAAGTTTATCTCAGAGAGTACGAGACATACTCTCTCATATATAACATGACATGCACCATGCCCACTGTTAACGTTGTAACTTAAGTCACTGTCATTGATGCTAATTTCCATCCATATACATACCCATTTGCCATCTGTGCAAGTCCAAGCACATGAATATGCCATATTAATTCTGGCACATTCAACTGAGCAAAAAGCAAATTTGAATTGAAACCAGTTCACTGGCCAACCTACAAGTTATATGCAAAGCAAAACCTACATATCATAACATCCAACAAGGCATGGACACATTAAAATAAGGGAAAAACTATTCTTATATCACATGATATAAATTTTTTCTCCTACACACTCTTCGATAACTGTGTCATCTTTTTCTTTTCTTTTATTTTTTCAGGTGGTGGAGCCCACTAATTTGTCTATATGACATGAGATAACTATCTCCTTTAACATGAGATTAATAAAACCCTTAAAATAATAATAGGAAAATTGGAGAAAGAAATAGGAAAATTTTATGCTTGTTTACAAGAGAGGAGGACTATGACTCTATCGTGCAGCAGGCTGTCCAATGGATTCATCAATTGAAAGGTAACTACCAGTTGCACCAAGACCCGTAGTCATGAAAGAATGAACAGAATTTAATGGCATCTCATCTAAATTGCCTTGGGCCTCTCTCTCAATAGCAAGTGCATCTTGTATCTCCTTTAGAACTTCTGATATTGATGGCCTCATATGTCCATGAGGTTGAACACACATCAATGCTTTCTCTGCTATTTTCCACATTGATTGTAGGTCATAGTTTTTTCTTAACGCCGGATCAATAATGCCTTGTATATCTCCACTCTCAATGTGTAATTTTGCCTGTTAATCAATTTATATATACAACCAAATTTTAGTTTCTGTAAATGTAATTCAACATAAACAATTAATATACCCACAAGTGACTTTAATCTATTTAAATCCACTAATATAAATAGATTAATATAAAATGTGACTTATTTAGATAGGCCGCAAAGCTTTCCCTATCAAGTTTTTAACATAGTATTAAGTAGGAACAGCTTCGTGCCAATTGATCCATGTGCAAGGTGGTTAGTTTTTGAGATTAAGTAGCTACAAAAATTTATTGGGGGGCCAAAATTCCACATTGGCCATACTAGAAGAACCAAAAATGAAATTCAGCCTTTTATTTAATAAGCATAATTGGAATAGAATAGAGACCAAAAGAATCATATATCTTCTCCTACCAATTTATAAATTTATACATGCATTCTAGTGCATGTAATTATATTTTTTTTTCGTCAAACGTTGTAAAATTAAATACTTTACAAGTCATTTCGTAAAAATTAGAAAGGATTTTAGAATTTTATATACATATAGTTCATTTATGCTACAAAATTCTATGTATGCAAAGAAATTAAAACTCACCCACTGGACTATGTTTCGGCAATTAGCTCCAAAACTGTCATTAGATATTGCTTCTTGCCCAGAAATGAGTTCAAGAAGAATTACACCAAAACTATAAATATCACTCTTGTCAGTCAGCTGCTGGGAGATATAGTACCTGTTAGGAGGAAGTTTCAATGAAAAGCTTAGTGGTTAATCTGTAGCAACTTTGAATATAGTAAACTATGGTAATCTCAAGCAAACATGCAAATTCATGGAAAATAGTTAAGGCCTTACTCAGGATCCAGATATCCTACTGTCCCTCGAACTATGCTAGAAACATGGGAGACTCCATCAATAGCAAGTTTTGAAAGACCAAAATCTGAAACCTTGGCTCTCATGTCTTTGTCAAGAAGAATGTTGCTGCTTTTTAAGTCTCTATGGATAACTGCAGGAACACAGCCTGTGTGAAGATATTCAATCCCTGAACAAGCATGAAAATAATACAAATCAATACAATGTGATCTATAATAATAAGGGAAGTGTAACATCTTGTATGCATCCATTTCGCATACTATTTATGGTAGCTAAGCACAGTATAATTCATTAATAATCATTAAGAAAAGAAAAAGTTGACTCGCACTTCTATATAATATGGATAAATGTTTAAGCCACTTATATAAATATATAATTACACCGGGTGCACATGGAGTGTTATAGGAAGGGTCATTCAATCGGAAAATTGATCAGAGTTATCAACCTTTTGCAGAATCTTCTGCAATCTCAAGGCGCTTAATCCAATTGATACTCCGTCCATGTGTTAATGGGCCTACAAGAAGTTAGACAAAATTGAGTATATGGAGTTCTGCTCCTTGATTTAAATCATGTAGGCTTACCGTAAAGATGTTCCTTGAGAGTTCCATTATGCATGAACTCATAAATAAGCATACTATTCCCTTCTTCTCGGCAATACCCAAGAAGCTGTACCAAGTTTCTGTGATGTATTCTTGAAAGAAGAGTCACCTGGATCAAACAAAAATATAACTATAATATGAATATTCATTCAATGCCAACAGAATTTAGTAAGATCCTTGAAACTATTTTCCTCTCTTTTATGCTTTATTTAAAAGGTTTAACTATTTTCCTTTCTTTTATGCTTTATTTAAAAACCAAATAAGGGAAAGAAAAGTAAACAAGGTGGAACAAAAAATAAACCGTAGATCACGATATGAAAATGTAACTAAGCAAATTAAGTTGGGATAGCTGCAATGTTGGATTACTGAAAGAGGTTTATGAAATGCAAGTTACCTCATTGGAGAACTCTCGTTTGCCTTGATAGGAATTACTGGTTAGAACTTTAACTGCTATCTCTTTTCCATCTTTCAGTTTCCCATAATAAACTACTCCAAAACCTCCAGAACCAATTTTTTTCTCAAAATTATTTGTAGAATTTTCAATTTCAGAAAAACTGAAGCAGTGAGCAGCTTCTGCCGGACCATCGCTCTTAGAAGAATCCAGATTTTGAGAAGGGAGAGAAACAAGGCTGCCTGAGAAGAGTGTAAATAAATACATCACACTCTACCATCTCAAATTTCATAGAGAAATAATATATAATTTTGATTCAAAAACCTACCTTTCTCATAATATTTTCTCTTTCCTGTATGCATAAAAAAGCAAGATATAACAGTAGCCAAAAGTAGAACGGCAGCCCCAACTGCTGAACCAATAATCACATACATGTGGCTCTTTTTTCTGATTCCTTTATGAAGATTAATGTTTCCAGAGTAGCTGTTGAGGACCAAAATAAAAATAGTGGTGATGATGTAAATATAGTGACTAGGGGATTAAAAAATTTGGGGAAATAGGATAAGATTGAACCTAGAAGAATTATATTTTGATCCCTTTGAAGTATTAGCATTTCAAGGAAAAAAATCTAGAATGTCAAACTACAGTGATGACACTGTCATATTAGCTTACTGATACTAACATCATTTATTTAAGCAATCAAAGCAACAAGATGCATCCAGCAGAAATTCAGAAACCAAAAGATTATGCGAAACATTCTAAGGGGTGAGGATAAATATGAAAAGAACAAAAAAAAAAAAAAAAGACAGAAGAAGGGGAGTAATGCATCATGGGATGTTGGTCCAATGGAATAATAGGAAGCACAATTACCATATACAAAATTCCAACAAAAAAGAAGCACCAGATTAGGAATATCTGACTGTTCTACACAGTACAAAATTGGCCTTCTACTTAACTGATCACACCAGAAATGTTGATTTCTCTTGTTATAAAGCAAACATTTTATTTTATGGTGTAACATACATTAACACATTACATAAGCATATGCAAAGATTAAAATCTGGAAGAAAATAATTGATTAGAACAAGGAAGAACATTGCAAAAGCATCCAGCATATCTTGTGTATTTGCATGTGTAATGCTACATTATGTTTAAGTTTAACAAGAACAAACGGTACTCACTTCAAAACCAAACCTTTGCTCAGAAGATCAGATGGTACGGTTCCAGATAACATATTATTTTGGACATACCTGCAACCATTATAAGCGTTATCTAATTGTATCAAAATAAAATGAGTATTTAGCATAATAGCTTGAATATTATTTACACATGACTAAGAGTCATTTACAGAAATACACTTATTTTAGTGATATACATATATATATATATCAAAAGAATACCAAATTCCAATTTGATCGAACTACTGATACGTAGGTTCCAGAGAGCTTACAGTTCTCTCAAATTTGGAAGGTTCCTCAAAGAGGTTGGGAGTGCACCAGTCAACTGATTGTTCTCAAGATGACTGCAAGAGAAAAAGGTTGTACTTAGCTGAAAACTAAAAAAAGAATGGATAAGGGCAGAACTTATCAGCAATTACATGATCCTTAAGTCCATGCATCCAGTAAAATCTGGTATTGGGCCAGTCAACTTATTTCCATCAAGCCATCTGCATCCATGAATCAAATCAATATACCACAATCCACAATATAAGTTCCATAAATTAAACATAAGAAATAACTAGCTTAATTGAACCAAAATTAAAAAGAAATATAAAACTTACAGTTCAACCAGACCAGTCAATTTGGTGATGTCCGAAGGAATATTGCCCGTCAAGTTTTTACCAGATAACACACTGCCATCACCAGGAGCACAAAGTAACTGTTATCAAATCACTTGAACTTTTCATACAGTAATTGAAAATTCTTAATTAGAAGCTAGCTGGTTATTCTTTCTTCAAAAAATATGAACCATTACATTGAAACTATTCTTGGTTGTATATCTGAGCTACATCGGACCCAGGACCATGGAACAGGTAGACAAGGGTCACCACCTTCTTGTGCCCATTCTGATGCAGAGTAGTGTGAAAGTACACTAAATATAGCTTCTCCTGCAAACCATCCAATCCAAGTACTAAATAATTTACGGTGCTACAAAAAAGATGTAACTGATAGCACTTTGTATTGCAATAGTGTAAAGAACCTTGGGATACACCACCCCAAAAGCTAGCTCAAAGGGTGGGAGTGCCCAAGGCCTTATAAAGGCCACATTAGTTGCACATACAACCAATGTGGGACTATATATCTCAACAAATAGACACACTTATTAAATAGTTACTCTACTGTTGCAAGTTAGCCAAACAGCATATCATATGGTAGGACTTACCATCAGGAGAGCCATCATTTTTCTCCAGATACTTATTTATCTCCATGGCATTTAGAAGAGGGCCCCAGGAAGAATCAGATGTCTTGCCAAATCTAAAGGAAAGCACAAATGGTAGGGATAGATTGGTATATCCTGGTTCATAAAGGCGATATTTTCCTAGAGCATTTTCTTCAATATTTACCACAGCCTTACTCATATCAGGCTGGCCTGGAAGTATTAGCCTGAATTTTCTGGTTTCATCTGGAGCCAAATCTTCAATCTCTGCAAAATAGGTTACAGCCCATCCAATACCAGGAAAGCCTTCCAAGTTCAACCGGTAAGTTAGAGATCCATTTGTACCCACAACAGCTGTCTGCAATACTTTCATTGGTGGCATTTCATCTTTGTTAACTTCAATTGGTACTTTGGTGGAGATTTTCTCAGTTCCAGCAGCAACATCAACAAGATAATTTGCTTTCTTGATAGAATCTGACTCCCAGATTCTATCAAATGGGTCATCAGGATACCTGATATGGCAGAAATATAAACTTCCTAAGTGAAAGGAAGCTGCTTCAAGACCACAAGTGCTAAGACTAACTACGCAGTAAACACGTTCATCCTTAGATATATAATCTGTGTAAAGTAGTTCTTTGCTACGAGGGCAGTCACAAAAATTTGATATTTGTGATTTATCTAGTGAATAAAAGAATAAAAATTATGTAAAATATGTCTACATGCATGTGTCTATCTATGTACGCTTGTATGCACACACCAAAAGTATCATAATTTGCCCAATGAAATTGATCCGGGGCATCAGGATTCAGGATTACATCAGGATTCAGGATTACCGCTGAGTCAAGCCGGCCCTTCAGGATTCAGGATTACTCATTAACTTTTTTTGATATCAATCCAATGACTTCACAATGGTATATATATGTTGTGATATACTTAAGAAAAGAGATTTTAGAAGATTAATTTTTGACAGAGCAGATTACAAAGCCAACAGACAGAGTTGGCTTAATACCTGATTGGGGCATCACTTTCTGCACCAAAATTTATCCTCGCGGAGACTCTGAGGTAAAAGTGTTCCTCATAGGCTGTATAATAAACCGAACCATTGAATTGCCGGAGTTCAAGTGTAGATATGAATGGCTGCCCGGTTGTTGCATTTGATAAACATACACTAACTGTAGGACTTGAAGCCAAAAATATAAGCTCTCTCACTTCTATAGTATTAGCATCAGATATAACAATAGTAGACCAATGAGTAGCCCCAACAGAAATGTCAAATTTTGGATAAACATTGTTTCTGTCAAAGTTCCCATACAAGAATGTTGCCCTCAGTAGGTACCTTGTCCTACTGACAACATCAAATGTGTAGCAGTATTTTCTGGAATCAGCAGGGAAGTGTCGTAGCGTCATGTATTGCTTCCGTGTCTCATTGGCAACTAATATAGTACTTACTTCTCCATAAGTAAGTTTATCATCAGGAGTCCATCTAAGACCAATTTCATCAGTGAAATTTTCTTTACCTCCACAGTCCAAACTTACGAAACCTGCTTAACATAACATATTTTGTCACCAAATAACCGTAGAGTTGAAGTGAATAAATTGCATAAACAATTCTACACAATAATAGGAAAACTTTATAAAGGAAGTGTCGATTGAGAGTTGAGACAAGTGAAAATCATACTAAACAGTGATACTTCAAAAGAAGTTTGAAAAATAATGATAGTAATCATATAAAGATTCATTAAACCATCATAAAACTTGATCATTTCTGATCTACAACCACTATAAAGATCTTATGATCTATACAACAACCACTATAGATTCCAAAAAACAAATAATCTTCATTCAATAAGGATTGCTTATCATAACAGCTGGTTCATCACTGTTTTAATTTGACATTAAAGCAGTTAATTAACCACAATTAATTTAAGCATGTCTTGACTCATAATTAAAGCCAATAGCCATCCAAGTAAAACTGAAAACACATGAATCAAAAACATTAAAGACGGGTCACAGCCTTCTATTATTGTGTTTAAATATGGATTATGGAACAAGATATCCATGCTAAATTACAATCAGCTCATTCCTATGAAACAGGATGTTGAAAGACAAAGGAATTGCTTAAATGTTTTTCAAAATTCAGGTAGCCATTGAAACAAGACATCTTTTTTAATGCAAAAACCGGTGCAAGAGCAGAAAAAGACTCAAACTTTATGGAAACCAATCTAAGAAGAGAAAAGGGATTTGAAGAAGAGGGTAACCTGGCATCTGAGAAGAGGAAAGACGCAAGAGAAGTAGCAGCATGAGTGAGAGACAGGACAGGACAAAGGGTACCCTACTCTCCATTTCTTCTCTGTGAAGCTTTTACAGAGAGAGAACACCAAACAATCAAAAATGGCTGAAGGGAAAAAACAACAACTCAACAGAGAAAGCGACGAAATAAAAAGTTAGTGTCACTTCCACTGGTAAATAAACCAAGAATGGCACTGAAACTGAAACAAACAATGCAACAGCCTAATCCTTTATTATTTTTCAAAAATATTAAGATAACAAAAAAATCTTTTAAGATTTAATGTAACTCACTTTTCATAAATAAATAAATAAATACATTCCATTGCTAAAAAGAGAATTTCAGATACTGCATGTGCCTAGGGTGTGTGGGACCCATGACCTGTGGCTAGACGACAGAGGGTCATCTGAGGGCCCTCATAAAGTCTGTAGTACGTAGTTTGCATAGACCATAGCAACATAGTGAAGTTCAATTATTTCTTTTAAGTAAACTCGTGTTTTTGTGTCATTACTTTTATACATATGAAAACAATTATGATATTTGTTTATCATTCATAAACGAAATTATATTGACTTATTTGAATGGTAAAAAAAATGTCACATGTATCTTTAGGACTCAAAATAATTATTTTTTTAATGTTTTATCTTATATATAAAGTAATAAGAATACCTTTCACCAAAAAAAAATAATAAATAATAAGAATACCTTTCTTTCAAAGTTCGTTCCGGGAAATTTGGCCATGACATTATAATTATTTATGATAAATGTTTGTTGTGAATAAATGTATGATTAAATAATACTGGTGTATTGACTATATATATATATATATATATATATATATATATATATATATATATATATATATAGGATCCGTTTACAATTTTTTTTTGCAATTACACTAATGTAGGACCAGTCCTACATAGTGTAATTTGTAAACAAAAAAGTTTATAAATATAACTTACAATTTTTTTTTGCAATTACACTAATGTAGGACCGGTCCTACATAGTGTAATTTGTAAACAAAAAAGTTTGTAAATATAACTTACAATTTTTTTTTGCAATTACACTAATGTAGGACCGGTCCTACATAGTGTAATTTGTAAATAAAAAAATTTGTAAATATAACTTGATATATATATATATATATTCAACTTATGTTGCGTTATGATTAAATGAATATATTAGGGCTTACCAAAAAAATGAATATATTAGGAAAATGATTATAATACAGATAATTTATACACATAGAGATGTGAATTAGTCAATTGGAAAACTAATCCACTCGCGTAATTATTTATTTTTTAATTAATTATGTCTGCATATATTATTGTAAATAAAATTAATCTTTTAATACTGTTACTTAAGCATTTATAATTAATGCTGAATTTAAATTACAGATTTATAATTAATTCCTTTTAAATCCATTAATTAAATATGTTTTAAAATAGTTAATCAGTTAGTAGTTAAAATCCCGATTTAAATCTATGATTTTACGATTTTTTTTAATCAAAATAATTTCATCAAAATTCCAAACATTTTTAAAATTTCTTACGATTTGTTTTATATTACGATTTTACGTTTTATGATTTTTTATCCTCTTCTCAATTTAAGTAAAATCTCAAATTTAATTTGCATGGTCCTACTCCTAGCTACCTTTAGTATTTTTTTTTTATTTTTTTTTGGATACATTGCCTTGAGTAATTAAATTAGTTTGTTTGAATATTTGGTTTTCAAAAAAGTTTTTCGAGATTCGTCTATATACTGTTACGTACCACCACCGTCCACCACTGATGTGTCACATTAAATCGCATTGCACGTTATATTTTATTTTTTCTCCTTGTTCCTAATACTGGCAATGGCGTTTATACATATCTCACTACAAAAATGTACGCTTGAACCGAAGATCCTATCGGCTGCTCGCCCTCTTTGCTCAACTTGGCAGTCGTTATCTAGAGCATGTTTGGAGCACATGATAAAGAAGATAGGATAAGATAACTTATCATATCCTACTTTTATAATCTTGTTTGGTGGATCAATATGGTATGTTTAGTTTATTGTATTGTCTCATTTTATCCTATCCAATACATGATTTCTTATCCTATTATGGGGAGCTGGGTTAGGATTCAACAAGATAGGATATCAATATTAGATACATAATACAACCCCATGCAACCCAATATATCTCTACACTATCCAATATATTTGTATTTATTGTATTACATTTTGTTTTTTGTTTTTCTTTTCTCCTTTTACATAATCTTATCATATTGCTAATCAGGTGCTCATCAAACACAGGACATGATATGGACTTATGAGTCCCATATCATATCCTAGCCTTTCTGATAATTGCCTTCATTTAAGGTTTGAACATATTTCAATCAAAACTCACTTTAATTAATAAAATCATATCATATCATTTTAATTTTGTTGCAGACTTATATATAAAGCTCAATAAGCGATAATAAAAATAAGAATATAATATAATGGAAGGAGAATATTAATTTAAGATATTAATTCTAATATGATAACATCAAATTTGGACTTGGGCTATTAGAAGAGGTACAAAAAAATTCAGAATTCTAATATTCTTAGCTAAATTCTATAAATAAAAGGTAAAACCTCCATGTATGAATATATGATTCATTCTCTCTCCTTATTGATATGTTGTTATTGTGCATACACACCATCCTTTTGACAAAAGTCGTTCTTATTTGTGCACACTAATATGCTATACTCAAAAATATCTAATCCATAGATATATGAGAGACACGATCCAAGATAAATTTACTAATTTTTTAACTAGACATGTCTGTTCTCAATAAAATAAGCGAAAACATTTTTTTTTATAGCAGGAGAACATTTTCTTAAGTTAAATGAGAAAATGTTCTCTATTTTACATTAATAAAAAGGTGGGTTTCATGATTTTTTTTATTTTATTTACAAATAATGAGGCTTCTATATTTGTTTTTATGACATGAGATAACTTATCTCTTTTAATATGAGATTAATAACACTCATAAATTAATCCCTTTCCTAGCTTATATCCTTTACATTGTTTAAAACCTGGCATATAGATATTCAATTCTACTATCAAGAAAGTGAACAAACTATTAAAAATAAAGAAACAAGAACGAAAACATGCTAAAGGAGATAAGTGCAGTAGTGCACTAACGTTATGAGTTATTTGAGTCCCACCCTACTCTCCTTCATTATATCTTGCTTGATCCTGTTATCGCGTTCAGTAATTAAGGGTATGTTTGGTGATAGTATAGGATAAGGTCGGATAGTATAAGATCTGATTGTATAAGACCTGATTAAATTTTAATATTATCCGGCGTTTGGTATGGTATTGTATAAAATAATATCGTTCAATATTTTAAAAATTAATATATTAAAAGATTTATTTTAATATATAAATATTGAAATGATATATTAGTTCTTGGAAATTATATTTGTAAGCAATATTAATACATCAATCCCTTATCATGCCTAATTCACCACTCCTAGGCTTGATTAAGTTATACATCATTTTGATGTATAAGGGGATCCTGCTGTATAAGCTTATACTATACGATGGTCACACCAAACAACTGAAAATGTCATAACGTATAGTATAAGTTTATACTATCAGACCTTATACAACACACCAAACATGCCGTAAGTTATGAATTTCCATGCAAACCCTTTCTAATTAATTAATCAATAGAATTGACCCTCCAACAAAAATTATCCATACAAGTTTGATTAGCAATAATGATCTAGTAATAATCCATTTTCTTTTACGAAATGTTAATGTACATAGCTTGACTTTTTATTTATTATGAAGCGTTAGAAGATAGTTAGCCATCAAAAAGTTCATTCTATTTATTATGTTAGGTCGAAGCTAATTGAATATTCCACCGGTTTACTTCCATTTCATAAATGGTCTTTGCCTTCGCAAAGTGACCTATATCTAACTAAGAAATCACTAATTCATCATTATCAACAAACTCCAAACTCAAACTTTGTTGAAGCATGGTGAACTAATTATATGAAGCACCGACACTTCAAAAACCCTGACGTGTCGTGTCCGACATTTTCCGACACTCTCGGACACTCCGACACTCCCCAACACTCCAACACACATTATAGAATTTCAAAAAAAGGTTTAAAGGTTATATTGCGTTGAGTTTTTAGTTCTAACTATTAAATTCGTTGGATTACGATTACTATTTTATTGAGTTTAATATAAATATTTGAGATATCTTATGTTTTTTGCAAAATTTATGAATATTATAAATTTACATTCATTTTTTTATTAAATTATTGAATATTAAATACAATATACACCACATAAATTAAAAATATTATTTAATATCAAAACGTGTCCTAACGTGTCGAAATCTAACATTTTTTAGAATTAACGTGTCGGAGTGTCGTGTCATATCGTGTCATGTCTCGTGTCAACATAACTACATGAACCCACTCGGTATACTAAGAAAATAATAATACTATAACTACTCGATGATATGTTGTAATATTAATAATTTTTATGATTAAATAACTATTTAAAAATCAATAATTTTTTTGTTGAGATTTTTTATGGAAATCAGATTTCTTCAAAAATTTCAACGAAAAAGGCTGCGTAAATTTTTTGATAGAATCTGTTTTTTGTTGAGATTTTTTTATGGAATATGTTTTTGGTAAAAAAAAAATTTCTTAAATTTTTTTTGATAGAAAACAAATTCCTTCAAAAAAATTGATGCAATTTCTTTCGGTCAAAAAAATTTGACAGAATCTATTTTCTGTAGATTCTTCGATGATAATGACCAAAATGATTTTCATCTCTAATCCCGTCTCTATTTTTTGATGAAATTTATTTTTGTCTCTAATTTTATCTCTATTTTCAATGGATTTATTTTCGTATCTATTTTTTTACAGAGTATGTTTTTGGTCAAAAATTACATCAATAATTTCAACATAATTTTTTTTGTCGATAAATTTCATAAACAATAAGTCACTTTTAGTAATGATGACTATTATTTATGGGAAAAACATCTGTCATTTTAAAGGATATAAGCAAAAATAATTTTGTCGATTAAATTTCAAACTAAAAAAATTAATTAATATTTTTGATCCAATAAATTATAACCGTTGTCATTTTTAGTAATGATCACTATTATTTATATGATAAAAAATAACAAAAATTATATTCACTAGTGACCCGTTACCCTAACCTTTTTATCGTGATGAATATCACTCACTAAACATATCAAATAATATAATGTACAAACTCAATTGAATATGAGAAAGTCCAAAATCATATCAAACTTAGATTGATTAATTGATCTCCAACATGAAATTAAGGCAATAACTTGGTTTTTAGAGCATACATAGTTTGGTTTTTCAAGTCCCTATTTATAAAGATTAGTTTTGGAGTAAAAGTATCTTTTGAGTCTTCAACAAAAATTACTGCCCACTTTTATTCCTTAGAAAAAAAACCTAACTTGTAGTCCCTTTGAAATTCAAAATAAATCTAATTAGTCAAAATTATGGTCCTCTGAAATTCAAAGAATACACATTTTAGTCCCTCAAGGACTAACATGGATAGGGACTAATGTAAGTCTTCTTTAATTTCAAAGGAATCACGAATTACTTTTTTCTTTTTTTCTAAAAGATTAAATTGGATCCGCCCAAAAATTACTTTACTCTTTGGGATTGTATCTGTCACTGATAAAAAATTAGTTGAATGGGAAAGTGGGAAATTTCTACAATATTACTGTCTTACTCAGTTTTCCGTACATTTTTCCAATACAAATTAAACACATATGATAATTGATGACATGGAAAAGAAAAATATATATATTAAAAATAAGTGTTTAATTTTCAATAACAGTAATACATACTACTGTTGTACCAAAGATGAGCTCGGGAAAGGGATTAGGATAGAATCTACTTTGGCAGGATAAAGGTGTATCCGAAAAGTAGCAGAACTAGAAGCTCCCAGCTTGGCAATTGCAGGCATTGCCTTGGCGCAACACAGGATGAATCTGAATTACAACCATTGCATGCTTTTATAGAACTGACACATATCAAAGACTAAAGCATAATATGCATGTGTATCCAACTAGAAGTCTTCACAATTATGCATGTAGCTTTCAAAGAATCAGATTACAATATGGGTCACTTTAACTAGGTTTCTCAAAACATTATTAATTAACGTACGTCACGCTACAACTAAATATTAATGCCCGTTTTCAAAAATAATAACGGAGCATGCAAGTTTGCATTTGAAATTGTGGCTTTTACTCCAGTTACATTAATTCTAGGTTCTGTAGTTCTTTCATTAATAAAGTTGGAAGCTTTAATTGTAGATAGGATGTGCATTGGATCAATAGGACTAGTGATCACGAATTGGTAGCCACTCGAGGGCCTATGTATCTCGATAAATATTAATTAGATACGTCCATTGAGAAGAAGAAGAAACCCAATGGTAAAATATACACTTGTGTTGATTACCAAAAAAAAAATATATATATACACTTGTAGCATGATAAAAGGGATAAATTGAATTTGAAACTTTGGACGAGCTTTCATTTACTGCGTATGGCTCCTTTTTTTTCATCAAAACAACGACTCATTAAATTATTTTCAAAAGTTTTTTTGCATTATCCTATAGGAAATTAAACAGATTCTTTGGGTTATTATCTATAGGAAAAGTATAAAAGTCTAAAATACTTTAAAAAAAATAAATCTCTTGGATTTTTTTTTCTTTGCAACACGTAGGGGATGTATTAGATTAGGATTTTAAAAGACTTATTTGAAATAAAAAATCATACAGATTTTAAATGACTATTTAGAATTGGATGAACTTTAAAGACTTTTTTTACAATCAAAATTTAACAAGATTAGATTTTAATAGAATTTATAAGATTTGAAAGGACATTATGGATTTTAAAAAATCATATAAATTTCTAACAAACATTCAAAATTACAAGAGTCAATAAAAAAATAATAAAGAAATGCAATGATATTAATAAAAAAAAGTGAAACATAATATAATTTTCTCAATTAGTAAAACATAATATAATTTTAACATACATTCAAAATTACTAAGAAACAACTCCACGTATCTAAAACTATAGTAGTCCTCCACGCATTAGTATTTTCTCACTCCTCCTCTTGGGTTTGACTAATGGATTGAAAACTATTTTCTTCATTTGATATGAGAGCTATGTATATATGGTTATAAGACCCAAAAAAATTTATTTATTAAAATAATTCTAAATTTCCATATATAACCTAAAGTTCATGATAAAATTTTCATTTGAAATTTTTTGCATTGATCTTGAAAACTTTGGGAGTTTGTTCTACGTGATTAGAGTTTTTTAACCATGTATCATATGCATATTTTCAATGAGTATTCTAAGAAAGTTTCGAATATGAATTTATGAGTTTATTACATGAAAGTTTAAAAAATTTCTTAAATTATTTTCAATCGATACATTGAAACCTTAAATTGCTTTGGGGAATTTGAAAAACAAGTCTTTAGTTATCTATTGACACAAAAATTGTTTGAAATCGTTTTCTATAGCGAAGGTAGTTTCGTTCATGAATGTATTGTTACGAAATATAGGTTCATATTATGAAAATTTCAATCTTTCTTGAAATTGATCTTGTTTCTATTATTTAAAACAAAAATTGATTTGAGGATTTTAGTTCCCCTGTTGGTTTCCCATTGTTTTATATTATTTTTAATACAAGATTCACACATTTTTGTGTCAAGAAAAATCGCGACCATAGCTTGAAAAATTATTTTTTAAACTTCTAAAAGCTCTAAAAAATATGTTATTTCTGAGATGGGTCATAATAGAATATTGTCAGTTAGTTGTTTCTGGGTTATTTTGTGATGAAAATCGCTCAAATATTTATTATTTTTGAGCTTTGAGGAAGCTCCCATTGTGGAACCTAGGGGTGAAAGTGGACTGGGTTGGGCCGAATTTTGCCCAGAAAAGTCCAGGCCTATGCCAAAAAATTTCAATTTGACATAGCCCAAACATAGTATGAGTCTAACTGCTAGCCCGGTTTAGCCTGTTAGCTTGTTAATTTTTAACTTCCAAACGGAACCATGAATCAACTTCATAAAATACTCAAATTTTGTTGCTAAAACTAAAATTTCGACGTCCAAACAGATCAATCAAACACAACAAAATTCGTCACAACTTGCATTTAAGTCACTTTCAAAAATAAAATACTCAAACTAAATAAAATATATTTCATCATATCCAACAAAGAAATCTATAATATATAAATTAAAATAATTCCATGAATCCAACAAACACATCATGATGCTTGTAGTAATCAAAAATTTCTCTTCATCTTCACTCCCCTACGAATACAATTCCAAGATTACATAAGTTGGCAAACAATTTGTAAATGCAAAAAACAAAAAACAAGAATAAAGAATAGAAACAAAAAAATATATATATATTAAGAAACAAAAAATATTTTAAAAGATTTATATAGACAATCTCACATGTTGAGATGTTGTTTCGTCCTACATAAAAAATAAAGCCAAATTTCTATTAAAATTTATTCGCATATAGTTAAATTATAAAATAATTTCAATTGATTAAATTTAAACCTTTTATTTTTTCTTCAAGTCACACCTATTAGGTAGCCAATCTCTGCCGTATATTAAAGTTGGGACGGTATCTTCAGCCAAGCTAGAACGATAGACATCAATAACTCTTTCTCTAGCACTAAATGTTGATTCTGATGGTACTGTAGAAATTGGTGCAGATCTTATGTCACTCTCAAATATAGTATTGGTGAGAGAACGAACCTAAGTCCTTCCACCACCTACTTAGCTCACATGCACCAACCGAACTATCATTATTTGGTATTATTATGAATAATATTATTTAATTTAATTTAAAATAAATAATATGATATAGGCCGGCCTGTAAGCTTATAGGTCTGGTATGTAAAAAAATATATCACCTACTTTCTAAATAGGCTTCTTTAAAAGCTCGGGCCTGTTCTATGTGACTATATATAATAGGCCAAGTCTGACTTGATATAGGCTAAGCTGTAGGCCCCTGTAGGCCGGTCTGACCCACTTTCACCCCTAGTGGAACCTGATTTCGAGTGAGTCAACCAGCCAAAGGAAAAAGAAGACACTATAATAGAGAAATCTCAAGAAATCCTACGGGTTAGGGTGAGATTGTGAGAGAGACATCTTATTTATATTTCTCACTAAAAAATCTCACAAAATCCACATCAATAGAAAATCCATTAAAATTGTCATATTTTTGAATACCACAAAATTGTTTTTCTTTTGTTTAAAATCCTGATTGAATATCAACGGATTTGGACGGACTCTAAAATAACCTTTTAAAATCATAATCGAATGTCACGTGACTTTTTTCCAATCCTTTAAAATCATAATTGAATATTAATAAAAAAATCTATCCAAAAATAATTTATTAAAATATTTTGAAATCTCAATCCAATACACCATTTTAATACAGATTATTATATTGTATTCAATTAATGTAATATTATGCTGTAAGAGATGTAAAAAGGCTCATTGGCTAAATTACTAATTTAATTTTTCAAGTTGGATTATAAGTTTTTTTTTATATTAAAAATAATATCAATATATTTTTTATTTTGATATACAATATGCTGACACAAACTAATTTGTATCACTTATACAACTCATTAGATATTAAAAAATAAATAAAGTTAATGTATAATTGGACTTGCAATCATGCGACTCAAAAGTTATTTGTCAATCTACCCGCAAAGAAAATTGGAAATCAAAAAGTAACATTAGAACTGGCATTTGGGAAAAGGTTTTACATGAAGTATGAATATAATTTCCTTTTGGGAAAACATGAAGTATGAATGCTCCCACCTCGAGAAGAACTTTAATATATAAACTGATAATTAATTAAAGCGAGTTCATCGCACGTGTACCCATGCTCACAAACGACTTCCAGGTGAATTGGGCCATTTTGATCCATTACGATTTTTTGAACTTCATCTACTTTGATGATAAATATTTGGGAAATATTTTTCTTACGTTAACGTATATAAGTTATCTTATGTTAGTAAAACAAAATAATAAGGGGTACCAACAAATGATTGGAGAGAAAAAAATAAAAATGGAATTCATCTTTATTATGTGTGTAGGAAAATAGGTTATCTCATGTTGAATGAGATAAATATAACCTTAAATATTTTATGGGCTTTGGTTTCGTCCGTGGCAGAAATAATTTTTTTTTCCTACAAGAGTAAAGGGCAACTTAAATAATAATAAAAAAATTTGGAACAAACATTCTATTTAATAATTTTCTTTTGTCCGTAGCTTTGCATGACAGGAAATTTTTTCCTATAACATGATTGTTATTTATCCCATATTTTAAAGTAATATATGTAATTATAGCTTACCGGAAAGAAAGGAAGTTTTTTGTTTTTTTTTTTAGGAAAAAGTATTTTTACTTTTGCTGTTGAAAAAAATTATTTTCTATCTCATTTACGTGAAAATGAATAAATCTTATGGGGAAGGATATTGTAACAACCAAGTTGTGTTACTACTATGTTACTAACAATTAATCTCACCGTTAGATCGCTTATGTTGATCCAACGGTTATATTTATTTACATCTTTGTATGGTTATGATTCCCCAAATTTAAAGTGAAAGCATTAAATATGAGAAATCATAACCATACAAAGGTGGAAATAAATATAAAATATTAAATTTGACAAATCATGACCATACAAATATGTAAATAAATATAACCGTTGGATCAACATAAGCGATCTAACGGTGAGATTGATTGGTAGTAACATGGTAGTAACACAACTTAGTTGTTACAATATCCTTCCCCAAATCTTATTATAAAATGAAGAGAGAGAGAGAAAATATTAATAGGATCCACTAATTTTCATATAAATGTGGCTGAATTTTTTTATTTTATTTTTTGCAACAAATGTAAAAACATTAAACTTTATTTTAACGAAGGATTGATTTGTGTTGTTACATACTTACATCTTTCAACAATTTTCATGATAAAAAGAGAACTTATTTCACACAGAGAAATTGTAATAGTTGTTATCAAAATAATTATTGTATTTTGAAATACTTTAATTTTTTTCAATATTCTTGATATTTTAATTGGTGTTGATAAATTCAGACCGACCCAGTCCGGTCGACTCGAAAACCGGTAAATTAGTTATATAACTAGTTCAGATGAAGCAGTAGAACGACTAAGCACAGGAATCAGTGCGAACAGGTTCAACCTGGTCGATTTTGATGAAAACCGATGATTCGACCCAATACATAAAAAAAAAATTGTTTCCAAAAATGATTCATAAAAGATTTCATATTTTTAAATTCACAAATGATTTGTTTTCTTTTGAAATATTTGAATGATTTATTGTATATTGACTTACATAAATTCTAGACCTATAACACTAATATTATCTTGATTATGACTATGCAAATTTTGTTGATTTAGTTTATAATTAGAGATGTCTTATATTAAACTTAAAACACCAATATCAAACATATGCTTGCACCTTAGAATTGAAATGAAGGGAAATGCATGATGAAACAAAATGGTCATGACATATCCCCACATGCCTTTCTAGTTTCTATCATCTTTAGTTGTGGTATTTTGGTTTGACTCCCTTTACTCACAGTGTAATGAAGGGAAATGCATGATGAAACAAAATGGTCATGACATATCCCCACATGCCTTTCTAGTTTCTATCATCTTTATTCACAGTGTGTGTATATATATATATATATATATATATATATATATATATATATATATATATATATATATATATAAATGATATTCTCATGCTACATGAGAGAGACATCATTTTCTTACACAAATTCATTTTCCGTGTCAATTAATTTTTATTTTCTTTTTAATATATATATATATATATATATATATATATATAATTTCTATATATATATATATATATATATATATATATATATATATATATGGCAGAATTCATTTTACACCAGTGTAAAATTTCAAATTTGACACCTCATTTATATCTAAGCCGTTAATTTTTTAGTAAAAAAGATCAACGGTGTCACATGCTTACAAATCAGAGCCGTTGATCTTTTTTGATCTAATGGCTCTCAGATGAGATGTCAAACTTCAAACTTGACACCGGTGTCAAAGGATCCTGCCTCGTATATATATATATATATATATATATATATATATATATATATATATATATATATATATATATATATATATATTGGGATAGGATCCTTTGATATCAATATCAAATTTAAAGTTTGACACCTCATTTGATAACCATTAGATTAAAAATGATCAATAATATCACATGCTTACAAATCAAAATCGTTAATTTTTTTTGATTTAACGGATTCAAATTTTAAATTTGACACTAATATAAAAACATTCTACCCCTCTCTCTATATATATATGTGTGTGTTAACAAGTCCTTAAACTTTCAAAAAGATGACAGGATTATCACGGTTTTTTATTGCCTGCATGCCCTTTTTCGCTTTGGCTTTTGGACTTCGAATGGAATCAACAACGATATAGATGAGCATTTTAATTTCCTAACACTGGATGCCTTTAGCTGCAATGAAGATTGAACATTATTTTTATAATAAGCGAACTTTAATTTCTTAAGGTCTAAGTATCCTAAGATCCCATTTACAAATAAAGTATATAGAGAATAAAAAAGAAGGGGAGGAGGTATGTTAATCAATCAATTTATTGACTTGGAGCAACCTGCTTTTATATAATACACAAACACAGTAAAAGAAATTGAAACCAGTTTCAATTATTGCTTCATTATTCAATTCCATCGCTATCTTTATTATTTGTTGCAATATAAAAGTTAGCTATTTTAACCAGTTCTCTTACTCAAACAGTTCTGTTTCCTTTTAAAATTCACGTGCCAAATTTTTTATTTTTTTTGCGGAAGTGTGTGTAGGAAATTTTTTGTGGTGGGTTACATTATGTTCACGGAAGTCTTATTTATGTTCTTGTTTCTTAACTTTAAAAGGTGGGTTACATTATGTTTCTAAAATAGAAAATTCCCCTTAGTTCTTTCATTTTGAAGGGTGTAATGGGCCAGGTCCGATCCTGACCTGAACCCATTTCAATCTCCGTTCGGGTGAGAGGCAGCTTCGCTTGTACATATTTTGTCTTTGTTTAACAAAAGATAAGCAATAAGACTCTTGCACATTCCATAAAATGAGTATTGATCAATTCAATAATTATTGGGTTAGATCACATGCGGTTGAACATGCTACCATCGAATGGTATATGGGTTGATGTGCTATTTGAGAGAGACTTGATTGGTTGGCGAGATGTTTTGCGGGATGTTTAGGTTGAAATAGTTTGAGGAGACTGGGAGGCATTCCGATATTAAAACTAGTCAAGAGTTTAAGGTGTTTAAATATTGATGAAAATATGATCATATTTAGGTTTAATGCTTATGTATTTATAATACATGAGTGTCTTGCTTATGCCTCTTTAATATGGTGGTGTTCATTTTTATTGGTGAAAAATACTAACCTTAACAAGCTATTCTCTAGGCAAGATGCCTATAGTCAAATTATGCCCTTGTAGATATAGCGACATATAAGTGTCTATTTTCATGCCATTGGTTCACATGAGAGTCAGAGTACTTTGAGCAGCGGATGTCATATAGCCGCAATTGACTACGCAACTAGTTATATGTGTATGGTGATTGCAAAATTATCGATATACACACTTCTCTTTCTCTACTAAGTAATAATCTTTGGACCCTTTGGGCTTTGCGCTGGTTGGGCCTATAATCTCATATAAGATAGGTTCATATCAACTATTAATATATAAAAGATTCTCTTTTTGATATTAAAGTTACTGAATATGATAAAGTTAATGGTACAACTTATAAAAACTAGTAAATTTTACCTCGAGAGATTGGCTAAGAAAAAAGAGAGAAAATCTTGATAAAATTTCCTATATGCATGTCGTGTTGTTTTTTTTGTTTGAATAAAATCATGACACATTTATTGCCGGCTTGCCTCAGCGATAAGTTTGCTTGCCGTGGTGTGTCAGGTCGCGGGTTCGAATCAGTCTTTATGTAAAAAACAGGGGAAAGACTGCCTAGAATATTCCCTTTCCCCAGACACTCACGAAGTGGGTATTTGAACTGAGTCTGTCCTTTTTAATAAATCATGACACATTTATTATATTTTTAGTTACCTCATCCTCCTTTTAAAGTTCGTACAATCGTTTCACCAAAAAAAAAAAAAAATTCGTACAATCGAGGTCTAATTACACATATTACGTGGTTTTTTTTTTTTTTGTAAGTTTTTATTTTCAATAACAATAAAAGCGATTAAAGAACTTTATCTCGATTTTGTTCTATGAAAAAAAATACTTATGATGATGAATTCAATTTAAAAGCCATTAAAACTAGTTTGTCAAAAAAAAAAAAAAAACCATTAAAACTAGAGGTGTTTATCAACCGATTCAAACCGCAGTGAGCGAACCGAAAACCGAAAAAAACCGTAAATTCTAATTGGTAATTCCCCTCTATCAGGCATTTCCCCAATCATAACTCAAAAATTTCTAAACTCAAGACCCATTAATCCATCAACTAAACAGAAGAAAAAACTTAATCACATCCCATCAACAAAAATTTTTCTACGTAGAGCTTCATATCTCATTGCCCAAAAATAAAATTATATCATTATTTACTGATACTTTTGTATTTCAACAAATAAATAAATTACAAAGCCAATACAATAGTTATGAAACAAACTTTAGGATTTTCAGAAAACCAAACCAAATGAATGATCACATGATCAAATCGAAGAGATTGGATCGAATATTTTTTCTTCCAAAATCGATCCAATCCAAACCGCGAACACTCCTATTTAAAACTACTAACATACTTGGATTATTTGGATGATCTTTGGGAAAATGTTTTTTAAACCTTATTTATTTTAGAAGAGTTTTTTTCACAAAAGGTAAAGCTATTTAAATTTTGAATTTTTTTTTTTTGATTTTTATTTGTTTTACAAGTTAAAATTTTTAGCTTACAAAAAAATACAGGTTTTTAATTTTTTTTGTCACTTCTCTTTTTTATCCAAACATTAATTTGTAGTGAGAAGAGTATTTTTTCTGAAAAAAAGATAGCTTTTGGAAAAAGAAAAACCCATCCAAACAAATGTTATACGACAATTGGTCAATATGTTTTTGATAATTCTCAATCGCTCTTCTTGTATTGCTCGATGCTGCTTATGCCACAGTCGGGCTTTAAAGGATGAGTCCGCCCCAAAGGCTCATTTTTCCCAGCATTCAAATATATATCACACATTTTACCATTATTTACCTATTTATTGCATGAGTTCGCTTGTTGTTGTTGTCTTTCCTTCTTTTTATCGGTGTATTTTCATTATTGTCTTTCTATTAATTTATTTCTAGTTTCCTAATCTAAGTGCTGTTTCCAGAGTTTTACGTTCCACTCAAAGGACAAAACACGTGTTGGTACTATAGGAATATGCATTTTTTTACTAGAAGTTATCAATGATTTGGTTTTGCTAATTAAGGCACTTGATCATTTGTAAGCTCATGTTTGGGTCATATAAACATACTTCAGTTACCCAGAATATTACATTTTTATTTAACTTGACTGAATATCTACTCATTCATAATAGGCCTCAAACAATTACTATGCATTCTTTCAAAAAAAAAAAAAAACAATTACTATGCATGGCTAAGAAATAATATATATATATCCTGGTATCAAATCATTTCACCTACAATTATCTGAAAATGAACGTATATTACCCAAATCCATGGTCAAATTCTTTATGGTTCCCTAGTAAACACTTATCCAATCAGATGTATGAAGAGTAGAGATGGAAAAACCAAACATTTCACTAATAAAAAGTAGGAGGAAATTCACCAATGTCTTGTAGTTTACTCTAGAATCATTTATTTTAATGTTTTTCTTTTATCACATGTGCTCTTGTAATTAGTAAAAAGATATATTTTTTACAAATCACAGAAGACATGTAATAAAAAAATCACATGAGTATAGATGATTCTGAAGTAAACTTCGTAAGAAGAATTATACAACCAATTTAAGTTAATATCAAGTTCCGGAACCTTAAAAGGGTTAGATCCTTAACATAATTATTATAACATGAACTATAGAAATCAATAACATCATCACGAGAAAAGAGGAAAGACAGAAGAAGAGAAAATTAGATTTGCTAAGTACTAGGAATGTTTTTTAGAAATTATCAAAGTTTGTGAGCTTATTTGAATATCATAAATTTCATGTCCTTCAACATTGAATAGGCTTAATTAAAAATAAATATTTTACAAAGCAAATCTTATCAATAACAATGTTGCAAGAAAAATTAGTTAAAATTAACAACTTTTACTATTTATCACTAAATATCAAAATAATTATGATATAAAATTATGTCACAAAAAGTAAGATTAAGACAACCCAATATTTTACCGTAAAACACCAAATCTCGTTTCTTAAAAAAAAAAAAACCTAATTACATTCTAAACACACTACTAGCCTTAGCCTTACAGCGATGGCGCATCAGGTAAATACGAGTAATGCAATATTAAAACAATGGAATTAAAAACACGAGCTTCACCCACATTCACTTTTGCACTACCTACATGGAAGAGCTTCAGGAGCAAATTCCTAATACGTACAGAGATAAAGGATTCAAACAAGTTGTAATTCACGGCAATAAGGCTAAGTTGAATGATTACCAAATTGGTCATTTTCCTGGGTCGCTACTTAATCGTGCTATTTGTTCCAAGGCTTTATTACCCAATTGAATACCAAGAAAAAAAATTTCTCTACAATTATACAAGTGTAGCAGAGATATTTCTCTTGCAATGGAGAAACATTGACCCAATAATAATCTTGTTTTCTATTTATCTTTTGAACTTAGGAATGTAAATGTGAGAAAAAAATAAAGCCCTTCCACCAAAATCCAACATATTACGAAATTTAAAAAGTAAAATATAGCAAATACAAAAAATGCAACTTCAAAAAATAAGAAACACAATTTGCACTAAAATAAGAGGAACAAAATTTCCATATCGTCTCCATAACATTATGATAAAATTCAACCCGCAAAACCAAAAAACCAAATATATTTAGTTCAAATAACCATACAAAACAAAAATCTAATGCCAAAACATAATAGATAAACTCTACTGCGAAACACCCAACCACTTAGAGAAATTGTCGAATTCTGTATAATCGGAATCAGATATCATAGTATGGTACCAGGCCTTTCCTGCAGCTCTGATGGTAGAAGCTTCGTCCTAACAAGAACAATGGAAAATAACACATCAATTTAAAACAATACACAATATCAAGGTAATCAACGGAAAAAATGCATTTAATAACGCACAATACAACAAAGAGAGAACACATATCCCTTCTACATATATGATTGAATATATATATTATATATACACTAAGTAAATCAGATTACTGAACTGTATTTTACCAAATTAAAATCAATGTTGTCAAAGACTCAGGTCACAATACAACAAAGAGAGAACACATCCCTTCTACATATATGATTGAATATCTATATTATATATACACTATGTAAATCAGATTACTGAACTGTATTTTACCAAATTAAAATCAATGTTGTCAAAGACTCAGGTCACTTGCAGTTATCAAAGCACAATTCAAATCCGCATGCAATTAGCATATACATTGTACTATTATAGAATATTAGAAGCAGGGTTACATACAAAACTGAGATGAACATACCACATGACATGATATATCATAATTGAGAGAATGCAACTACGATCAACAACACAGACGCATAATGATATATATTAAAAAATAAAGTAACAGGGTATGCCATGAAGCACATTAGTCCCAATTGCAGTTTATTTACACAAACATTAATGCTACTCTCTAGTATGAGGAAAAAAATAAAAGCAATTCAGCTGAATATTATGTTAAAATTGTATATAGATTTGGCTAACCTGAGAAATGTTCTTCCTCTTCTTATCCAGCTTCTCCTTCTTAGCCTTAACGCGCTGGGCCTCAGCGAGAAGAGACATCCTTTTAGCAGTCTTAGCATAAGGATTGAGCCTCAGCATGCAATTGAGGTTCTTGAGTGGGTTCTTCTTGAGAGTTGCCCTCTTCACATCCTTCTTGATGGGCCTCACAACAGATTGAACCTCATCAGAGTTGATAATCCTAGATAGGTCAGAGTTCACCATCTTGGACCTTGGAAGAATGTAACCCTTCTTCTTCTCAGAGGGCTTCTCGAAAGATCCATAGATAGAGTCAAGTTTTTCAAAAGCAGACTTAGTCCAGATTACGAACCTTCCAAGGTGTCCACCAGGTGCGAGCTTCAGAAGGTTGAGCCTCTCAACATTCGCAACCTCAACACCAGGAACGTTGCGGAAAGCCTTAACAGCTTTAGCTCCTTCAGTTCCATACACAATAAGAGGACCCCTGCGAGAAATGTACCTGCGGTTTCTCATTTTCCCTTTCCCTGGTCGAATGCCGGTGCTATCCTTCGCTTTCTCAGCGTCAGAGAAAGCTCCGATCTGCTTCAGAACCTTGATCGCCTCCTTCGTTTTCTCGACTCCTTCGGCTGAATCGCTCACGACGAGTGGGAGCTCAGGTACGGTCTCGATCCGGTGTCCGCGGGCGAGGACGAGGGAGGGAATGGCGGAGGCGGCGATGGCGGAGACCACGGCGTAGCGCTTCTGGTTGACGTTGATCTTGCGGTGCCAGCGGCGCCAGATCTTGGTTGGAGCGAACATGCGACCACCGCGGCACATGTTTCCGAAGGCTCCCTGGCCGGCACGGTGAGTACCGCCGCCGGGGACACGGGGGATACGGGAAACGGCACGACCGGTTCCCCAGGACTCGGCGGAGGTCTGGTGACCGGCGCGGCGGGAGACGGCGTAGGGCTGGCGGCTGTTCTTGGAGATGTTGGAGTGGACGAAATTGACGATATCGGGACGGATGGAGGCCTTCATGACATCGGGGAGAGGGACGGTTGGGGTTGCGTCGGTGGCCATGTCGCCCTCAATGGACTGCACGGTGACGAGAGGACGCGCCGCTGCGGCCATTGCTAGAGTGAGAGAGAAAGATAGAGAGGGAACTAGGGTTTTTGGCTGCAAATGAAAATGGATTTTGATGTGGATGCTATGAATATATACTTACCTTTCTTTGCTGTGATTTTTAGGGTTTTGGTTGCTTCGGGCTTGTATGGGCTAAATACTTGAAACATAAGTTTTTGGGCTTAGTCTCTTCAGGCTATAATTTTATTTTCTGGGTTTTGTGTGTGTGTGTTATGATTAATTATTGAAAAAATTGTATTTCTCACTAATCTTTTTTCTCTCCACTTTATAACGGGACTCAGTCACTTTTACGTGACTGTGACAGAGAAAATTTTCTGTAGCAAAAACAAAAGTATTAAACCCATTATTTATTGTAAGCTTTTCATGTGATAAAAATTTGAGAAAAATATTTGTTTTTACTGTAAAAAAAATTTCTGTCACATTTTACAAAAAAATTAGTGGATCCCATTGTAAAGAGAAGAGAGAAAATATTAGTAAAATCAACTTATTTTTATGTGAGTATGGTAAAGAAATTTTTTCTGCAGCAAAAACAAAAATATTAAATCCAGATATATTAATTTTCTTAAGTAACTCTGTGACTACTACTTGGTTCTCAATTTGGTAAATGGTTGGAATATCTTATTGATATGATATTGCTTGCATTCAAATTGATGCTGCTATTCCAAAAGAACTAATATGAAAGATATCGTATAGAAGCAATTGACTGAGCAACTAATCATATGTGTCGGGTGATTGCATAATTATCAAGATATTGCCATCTCTACTAAGTAATAGTCTCTTTGGAGCCTTTGGGCCTTTCACTGAATAGGCCTATATCCAGGATGGAATAGCTAAAAATCAAGTAATATATAAGAGATTCCGTTGTTAATACTTAAGTTGCTGAATGTGATAAGTTAATGGTATAGCTTATAAAAACTAGAAAATGTTACCTCGAGCGATTGCCTAAGAAAAGAAAGAGAAAATCTTGATAAAATTTCCTATATGCATCTCGTGTTGTTTTTTTTAATTAAATCATGACACATTTCCTACATTTTCTAGGTTTCTTTTTCTTTTTTCTAGTTTTTATTGTGTTACGGTTAATTATTGAATTATTTATTATAGGCTTTTCATGTGATAAAAATTTTCTTTCTGTGTAGTTGTCAATATGACAGATATATTGAAATGAACAAATTAAAAATGACCCAATGATTCTCATCAGAGAGGGAAAAAAATTTGTTATAAAACGATGTCATTGTGAGCTAAACTAATATTAATTATGTCTAAAAAAAATTAATATTAATTATTCTTAAACGACTCTGTGACTATTACTTGGTTCTCAATTTCGTAAATGGTTAGAATGGCTTCTTGATATGATATTGCTTACATTCAAATTGATGCTGTTATTCCAAAGGAACTAAAATGAGGTCAATTTTACTTAGATTTGATTCGGAAAGAAAATATTACTTTGAAAATTGATATGCCCTTTACATTGAAAATGTTCCTATTAATCCAAGAGTAAACATCATTTTTGATCCCCGGCAATATCTACGAAATCCTTTTTAGTCCCTGGCAATAAAAAATGACCAAATTGGTCCCTAAAATTATGAAAAAAGGGCCACTTTAGTCCTTATGTCAATTGTAATAAGTACTCCTTGGTCCTTTTTTCATCATTTTAGGGACCAATTTGGTCCTTTTTTATTGCCAGGGACTAAAAAGGATTTCGTGGATATTGTCAGGGACCAAAAATGGTGTTTACTCTTAATCCAATGAAGAGAGCCGCCATTAAAACAGTAAAAGAAGACTCACAAAACTGAAACCCGAAACGGAAGTATGTCGAAGTGTGACTTTACACAAATTTGGCAACCAAAAGCCACACTGAATCATTGATAATAGACATTAATTAGCCCCTCCCCACTTTCTCTTCTTTGATACATCTACACCATTAAAAATATCTTACATAATAACATAGACCTATGTGTCTACTCGAAGGTAATATCTCTAAAATAGTTAAGACAACAGTTGTTATGGACCATAGAATCAGCTGAAAAATATGTTGTGCTCTTCAGCTTTCTAACATATACACATATACTATTATGGCTGTGGTCAAAGGACTACTATGGTTACATTTACAGGCTTTACAGCAATTGCAAGACACTCCAATGCCTTGCTGCTGCTGGCTGAGCAAAACCTGTGTCTTCCATCCAAGTTTGACCTAGTGAACTGTAAAAGGAGATGTTACAATAAAAACAGACATGAAAACAAAAGAAAACTACAAAATATGAGAAGAATAAAAACAAATACCAATCAACAAATTGCTTGTGGTTAAGCGGTTTGACACGATAGATCATTTGTCTGCGGCTTGACATCAATTCCTGCAGTAACTCCTACTGCCAATGAATTGACATCATATGTTGACAATACCTTCTTCTGAACAAAGCAATAAAGATAAACTAGTCAAATTTCATCTTTAAAGATAAATCACACAAAGGTTTCATCCAAGTTCATTCATAAAGACAGCTTCATGAGAATCATTAAGCATCACTAACTCTTTATTTTGTCTTAGTTTCTTCCCCCAAAAATGAAGCAGATGAGATAGGCATTCAGAAATCATCGCAAGTAAGCAGAGGGTCAAGAAACTGAGGTGAGGTGAAGTTTGATGTTGTCAGATATTACTTTAATTTTGTTATTAATATAGGACAATCACTTTCTTCCTACACATACAGACTCTATGATAAGTTCATGTTGTATTTTAAAAAAAATTAATTTAATGGCAAAGCTCTTCATACTTTTCTTTTTGTCCTGAAGAAAGATATTTACTCCTGGTCTTGAAGGGCTTATTTGGTCGTAGGGACAGATCCAGAAAATAAGTGTTGACGGGCCTATTACAAGAGTTAAGATATTTAAATAAAAAAATTTAGATTTAAGAAATAAATGTATCGTAATTTTATCAAAGTTGAGCAGATGCTCTTAATTTGTATGTATCTTTCAATGTATTTGCAAAGTATTTGCATCAAGGAGATGGGGTTTCATATCCTACATATAGCAAAGCCAGAGTGATATTTATGGATTTGGCATTTCAATTTGATGAACCGCAACAACTAAATATGATTAATCAGATTACAAAATAGTATAGATCCGTCAATTCAAACAAAATGATACTTGGACAGAATACAATTACAGTTCTTTCAAAATAGAATTTTTTTTTTTTTTTTTGGCAAATATGTTGCAAAACTATATAATCATAATTGAGATTGATTTTGAAACTTACAATGGGCTCAAAGTCAGGGCTAGACAAGTTGACAGTAAGATTTCTCATTAACAGTAAGACCTGCAGCAGAACACCAAACATTCGTTTATGAAGAGTGAAGAGTTAAGAGTGAAGACAGTTCGGGAAATGGTAAGTTGTTTTGGGCCTTTTAACCTTGAAAGTGGTAAGTATCCCTTTCTTTCATTCATAAAGACATACCACTCTAGGCACATATCAAAAGTCATGAAGTATAGAACAGTAATATCAAGCTCGAGTGTTATAGTATGATGATCATTATGTTAGCATATTTAAAAGCTCATCCAGACTCAATTTAGTCTAACAATTTTGCCAGTTAGACGCATAACAGTGATTCTTTAGCTTTAACAAACTTTACATAAAGCTTTCCACCACAGTAAAATCAACTGCCACACACTGGTGTTTCCCATGACATTTTGATTAGCTTATGTGATCTCACTTTACCTTCCTTCAACACGCTAGTATAAAATAACCATATTCAAAGCCTTATAGATTCAAACTATTTTAAGCTAAAAAGGAATGGAGCAATCAGCTTTATATTTCACTACTTATCGAAGTGAGAAAAAAACATAATGTTTCATACTTCACAACTAAAAGGGACCATAAAAAAGCCACTAGGATTAGTCTAGTGATGAGGGTTCAAATCTCAGTGCCATCACTGTATAAAAAAAAAGGACCATAAAAGGCAACCAGTGCATATTTATATGTAATTTGGAAGTTTATATTGACCACTACTTTAAAAATTGAGAACCTAGCTACACCTTCCGACATGGTTCATGAAAAGTTCAAGGAAAATTGTAACAAGCCTAATGTTAGAGAACATTCTGGGCTGACAAATTCTGGCAAGAAGATTCTTAGTCTGAATCTACACTAAGAAATTTAGAATAATTCTAGTTTATTTTAATTCTGTCCACTTTGATATCAACATGCCTGTTTCCTTAATTTCAAATCTTGTTTTGACAGACTCAATCATTCAAAAATGTTATCATTCTTACTTCCTTGGAAATTATAGTAGGATTTCTTCTTCCCCTGGAAAATGATCCACACACTTCCAGTAGAATAAAAGTTAAACAGAAAGTCTATATCATTTCATGCTATCAGGAAACCATAAAAATTATCTTCCTCAAAATGGCTTCATCAAGTTTCCTAATTCTGCTTTGGGAAGAGGAAAAACCATTCATTGTAACCCTGCATCCTGTAAGTCTTGGTTTGTCTCATAACACCAATATTTTTTTTAAGTGAATCAATACCTGTCTGATTACATAGCTAAGTTTCACCTCTGAAATTACTTCTTCAGGGGGAAGGGGGCTGCATGTTACCTAATTAAGTGATGATAAGTTTCATTCAAGTATTCAACTCACAGTTTCAAAATTTATAGGATCCATTTCCTTCAGCTTCTGGACATGGCCGTTCGTATCTGGATCAAAAACACTTCCACTGAAACTGTAAACTTCAGAAAAGTCTGGCAAACCTGTGAAATATGGTCAAAATGACACATAACCATATGAAAATGAATACAAAATAAAAATCAATATAAGCAGAAATCAATATATAAGAAGACTACCATGAAGAACAGGAGCTTGTTTCCCTTGCTTTGATATGTC